>JAASAY010000349.1:0-142606 GCA_014822085.1 Fusarium stilboides | reverse complement strand
TTTTCAACGTACGTCTTTCAGCTGTGCCCCTCCATCGCCCCCCTCGCCCGCGTTGCCTGCTCCGAAAAGCTGACAAGTGATACTCTCAAGCTGAGCCCTTTGTGGGTTCTCCATTCCCTATCAATGAGCTACCACTACGCAGAAAAGTCGTTTGGGTCTGGGTTTGCGTAAGTATATGAATCGCGGTCTGACAAGAGCTGCAGATGCCCCTGATTGTTTTACGCATATGTGCTAATAGTCCACAAGTGTTGCTGTGGACATGGCGGCATGAAGGTTAGCGTTGATCCTTGTCCTCGTTGTGGTATTCCTCGCTGCCCCAACTGCGAAACCCAACGCCTTAATCAGCCTTTTAAAAAAATTTCCTCCTAGATGATGCCCAATCTTGAATAAGTCATTCGTATGTATGTTAAGATGTCACCTAGTCATAGATAGAAAAGGCTACGGATCATGTTACAACGTCTTTGGATTTGCACTTCTTGTAAGGCTTCCTGTAGGCGTTTTCCGTATTAAATGGAATTGGGTCAAGAGTAAGCCCAACAGAGTGGGCCGGTTGGGCGTAATATGTATATTCGTTGGTATCTACTAAGCATCTAACATATGAAGACAATATCTTGTTTTCATCATCGCCAAACATTGAGCTGATTATAGTACGTGGACACTCTCTTGGCTGATCTGTGAATCAATATACTAACTAGTCCTAGGTTTCCATAACGCTCGCTGAATGCCGAGTTAACAACTGAGAGGATGTCTGAACGGGAGACTAATACCTCCGGAAGGAGGGACCACGATGAATCGAACGAGTGGAGCAAGCGTTTTGGCAAGGAAGTCAGGATTGTAGCCTTAAAAGACGACAACAAGGCCTACCTCGACATTCTTCGAGACACAGGCTATGAGATTGCTGAGATCCCTGCTTTCATGAACCCTTATCCAAGCTCGTCGCGCTGGGAAACCCGAATCGCTCTGGTTGAAGAATTCTGCGAGGGCGCTGATTTTGTTCTCGAAAACTTCGTCCCAGATGCTCCCGAAAAGTCTCGTCTCAAAGAGGCACAGGAACCTAAAGCGTGGATATCTGACTACGACTGGTCCCCCGATGGTGTTGTTCCCTCCCGGCATTTTGATGGTCGTGTCTTGAACAACAAAGAGTTTTATAGGGCACTACAGCAAAAGGTACGCACTCTTTTTGTTTGTTCTGTTTATAGGTTGCAGCGACTAGAAAGAGGCATCCGGTAGCTAACTGGGCCACATGTTTAGCGTTTTTGCGAAGATTCACCAACTAAGACAGCCATCAATACTCGAAAGATGTAAGCTGTTTACAGGATTCTTGATCGAGAAACTATGTTGACTCTCAAGCTACGTTAATAATCCGAATGGAGTCAGTATACTAGCACTCTTGAGGACAGCGCCCGCGTCGCAAGTAGATGGTTTTCGTAAACTCTTCGCAAGCTATTTGACTCCAAGACCAGTCCCTGAACTGGCATTGAGCGATCCTGTAAGTGAAGGGAAAGAATATGACTAGTAGTTATAGTTGCTAGTGTATAGTTCGAGAGGACTAACAGAATAATATCTTAACAGGATTGGTGGGGTGGTGCAAGTTTTGTTATTACCTTCAATCTTCCTTTCCTCGCAATCGGCTTTCAAAGTCAATGGGATATTCGTACCTTTTCTGATAACAAATATCTTCGAGCGAAGCATGATCTCGAATTTCTCAACCTCAGCGGTCAGTCGTCGCCTCAAGACCAACAAGAGACCTCTTCTGACCATGATAACATTGTACTGCACGAAGCTGTTTACTCGTTCATGATAGCGGGTCGCAGTGAACAGTACTGGACCGCGGTCTGTTTAGATGATGATTTCTTTGATGAAGAACCGAGGCTGGCAGATGAGGAAGACACTGAGCATCTAGACGGAAGTGAGGATCCCATCACTTTCCAAGCAGAACTAAAAAGAACCCGATCACCTCGAGCATACTCACTCATAGCCCTTGGCAAAGAACTTGAAAAAATCGTCGAGTATCATGGAAATGCCCAAGAGCGCCTCAAAGAAAGTCTTGACTTTTATGTAAGTGCTTCTTTTAGGTAATCTCTGGGTGAAACAGCTGGGCTTTCAACGTCCCGTCTCAACTGACTTTTGCCATAGACCACTATCCCGCGAGATGGTTCAATTGACGCGAGCCTGCGTCAAAGAATGCAAGAATGGAGAAGGCAATTCCCCAATATATTAAGCAAGGTGATTCACTTCAACTCGAGACTGGCAATGAATGTGAGTCGATTCCTAACGGACGATGTCATGGTTGGTCCAGACGAAGTACCACATGGACCATTATGGCAAGGTCTACAGGCCGATCTTGGTGCTTGTAGATCTCTACGCTCGGTCAAAAACTATTGCAGCCAGTTGAGAGACATTGGCGTCGGCCTTGAGCAGATCAAAGAGGTTTACGATGAACTCCAACGCGAAGAAGCCAAATCAGAAGTGAGCTCTGTTTCCTCTTCTTTTAATATAATAACGCGAATCGCTATCGCAGCATTTGTAAGCCCTATGGAATCTTATTGAAGGGGATTTCGAACTAAGCATTGCAGGTCTTGCAAGCATTATCCCTTATTGCTCAAGTTTACGCCAGTAAGCCAGAGAAAGACGATTCATCCTCCCGGCCAGGATACTTGGCTCTAGTTATCGTCTTCATTGCCGTGGGCATCCTTGGGACACTATGGCTTGTGTGGCCGTGTATATCTCGTTATCGCGGGGATCAACTGTACCGACTTCTTGGGATTATTACAATACTTGAAGGGCATCTGACTTGAAGAAGAAATAAGTTGGTTCGCTAGCTACCTATCCTACTATATGGAATTGCTTTGGCTCCGCATGGGATTCTTACGATGGTTTCGGGGAAGAGGAAAAGAGAATGACTCTGAATGAGTTGGTAAAAAGTCAATGTGTATTTCGGATCCCAACAACACGAGTGACCTGATGATCATTTGACGACTTACTCATATGGACATTTCACAAAAAAGGCGTCTGCATGAAGAATCTTCTTGGGAATCTGACGAGGCTTATCAAGGTTACATTCGGGCGTCAACCGACTGCAGAGTCATACTCCAGTCGTTGTTTCTTGTGTATCGCATGAAATGAGCATCATCTCGACCGATACACCGGGTCTTGGGCAACAAGACCGTCATGTTTCGAGATGTGACACGTTTCCCAGTGTCAACGGGAAGGCATAAGCAAACACAACATTTTAAATCTCGGGGTACGCGATGCATCATTCTTCTTCCGACCGGGGAGTTTCTAACCAATTGCTTGTGACAGCCTCACTTACGACGAATCATGGTTGTTATGGGTGGCTGCCAACGCATCCCGCAGGTTGGGCAACATCAATGCGGCGTAGACGCTTTACTGGCAAATCAAACAGTAACTTTTCAAAATGAGGCTCTGGATGATATGAGGCTTGATGCCCGATTACTCTTTCGCTCACGGTTCAAATGGCTTTGGGTGCGCTCGCCTCTTAGCTCAACTGGCTGCCATCACGAGGCAATCAAAAACTCGTCTTCTGATTCACCATTCTCGAATCTCAACACCATTGTAATATCATCGTGGCTATGGCAGTAACAACTTGCTCCGTCAGTGGCATCGAGAACCTGCTCGGAAGGGCAGGGCTGGACACTCCAGTACCGGACTTCCCGGGTGCAGACATTGTGCACAACCCCCAGGACATCTTCCGAGTCTACCTTGCCGATCTACTTCAGAAGCTTCTCGATTGTGATAGATTGGTTGCCTATGATGCTATACAGACGTCCAACATCACAGGAATGGGCGACCTTGTAGTTGTGGCCCCGAGGCTTAGACTGAAGGGCGTCAAGGCGGAGGACCTTGTGACAGACCTTGCCCAAAAGGTGCGATCATTGAGAATCTTTTGCGAATTATCGCTCGTTACTAACATGTATTCATTCAGTTGCCGAGATCGCCTCCTTTTGGATGCCCCCTGAAGGACGGCATCCGCCTACAAGTCTTTTCGTCACCCAATACATTGTCTCGACTTTTACTATCATACATCAGTGATAGGACTACATCATATGGCTATGATCTATCGCTCGGTCTTGCCGATCCTGCTGTGCCCGATGGATCTAAGAAGAAGGTCGTCGTGGAGTTTTCATCCCCGAATATGGCGAGTGAGTTTCAGGTTTCGCACTTGCGCAGCACGCTGATCGGCAGCTTTGTTGCAAATATTCACGCCAGTATGGGTTGGGATGTTGTTAGGATGAACTATCTCGGCGATTGGGGGAAGCAGATAGGTCTGCTTGCGGCTGGTTGGCAAAGATTTGGCTCTGAAGACGAGTTTGCCAAGCAACCGCTCCGCCATCTCCTTGAAGTCAACCATAAGATCCAAGAGTTATTCAAGCCGGAAGAGGAAGAGCGCAAGAATGCAAAAGCCAATAACCAGGACGTTACCGAAATTGAGTCTCGGGGTCTGTATGCTGAAAGGGACGTCTTCTTCAAGAAGATGGAGGACAAGGACCCAGAAGCCATCGCAGTATGGCAACGTTTTCGTGATGCGACCGTCAAAGACTACACCGACTCATATGCACAACTCGGGGTAACTTTTGACGAATATTCTGGAGAGTCGCAAGTTACCGCTGAGTCTATCGCCGAGGTGGAACAGGCTCTGAAAGAGAAAGGGATTTATGAAGAACACGACGATTCCTGGAAGATTGACTTTTCGAAACACGACGCAAAGGGGCTCTCACTTGCGGTGGTACGCTATCGAAATGGGACGACCTCATATCTTTTGCGTGATCTTGCTGCGGTGCTTGATCGATACAAACAGCACTCTTTCGACAAGATGATATATGTCGTTGCGATGGAGCAAGAAATGCACTTCCACCGGGTAACCAAGACACTCGAGCTTATGGGGAGACAAGATCTTGCTGAGCGCATCCAACATGTGTCTTTCGCCAAGATTAATGGCCTTCCAGAGGAACTCAAAAGCGCAGCATTATTGAGTGATTACCTCGACGGCTGCCGCTCAATGGTAAAAGCTAGCCTTGTGGAGGCAGAGGAGGATTCATCCTATGTGGACAACTCTGACAAGTCTGTGGATCTACTTGGCCTCGCTGGTCTGTTTATTCAAGATCACACTCACAAGCGCACTACCTCTTATGCAAGTGACTCGAAGAAGATGGTGCCGCTTGAGGGCGAGACAGGGGCTGCAATCCAGAACTGTTATGCCCGACTATCCGAAAAACTAGGCCCTGAGCCGGCCGAGTTCGACTATGCGACGCTAGACTATGCTTCGTTGGAAGAGGAAAATTATGCTGAACTGTTGCGAATCTTGCTGCAATACCCAGATGCGGCGCATGGGTCTTTCAGGACTCTTGAGCCATCGTTCATCGTTATGTATTTGTTGCGACTCGCCGATCAACTTATGTTAACACTTGACGACGATGATGAGAAGGACTGGGATGGCCGTGAGACGGCCAACGAAGCAAGACTTGCACTCTACGAGAACGCAAGGCAAGTTTTCGAGAACGCGCTGAGACTTCTCGGTGTCTCGCCATGGAGCTCATGATAGTGCTACTTTGGGACCTTTCTACCACCGAGTCTAGCCACTTCTTTTTGCTTGCATGATTTTTTGCTCTCGGCCTTCCTCGTTGATCTTTTTGAACTGATGGTTATGCAAGTTTGGAGTTTTGCAATGGGAAGTTTCCCTTCAGATTGTATCGGTCTGGTTCATGCTTTGTTTTCATGATATTTCAACTCGGGGGTATTTTGTAAGTTAAGGACGGCCGTAGCCAGGCTTGTCGAAACAACAGCAGCCCAGGAGGCAATCACCCAGCAAACAATAGTCAAATCGACAGAAAAGAAGAGCTTCGTATACACAGATATATGAAGCAGATAGCTCTGTTAGTTAGTTACACGCAATTTATATGACAAGAAACGAACGTGGAATCGTGTACCTCACTGTAAGCTAGGCTGCAGTTGAAACCACGAATGTGAGTAATGGTTTTATTTTCCAATAAGCCTTTTCATTTTTTAGCCATTCATGAACGGGTATCTTGGGTGAATTATTGATGATAATCGGGAAATGACGGCCTAGGTCACTGATGGTATACAAGCAGGTTTCGGGGTAAAAGTTCCGGTGCCGCACTGCATCGTCATCACCATAACTATCTCACCTAGATCACCGGTATCGATCTCTCACTTAACAACGTAAACATTCCTGCTCTAAATTCTCATAACTTTATAGCCCTAAAATTACAAGACCTCAACACTCAAACCTTCTCTACAACCAGCAACTATAAGACTTACACCATGGCATCAGATGCCCCGCAAGACACCCCGCAGCAAGAGTGGTGGGAGGCTTTCCCCGAGCCAAAGGCCGAATGCCCTCGAACAGACCCGGCCATTATCTCTAAGCTTATTGAAGTGAATGCGGCTTCTGGCAAAAACGCTCACCGAGACTTCCTTCTGGTTGATGTTCGAAGGACTGACTGGGAGGGCGGCACTATCTCTACGTCCATCAACCTCCCCGCTCATACCTTCTATCAGACTCGTCCCCAGGTCTATCAGCTTGTCAAGCAGGCGGGTGTTAAGAGAATCGTCTTTTATTGTGGTAAGTATTCACTACCTAGCTAGCCGAATCTGCCCCGTCGCTGAGCATACTCTAGGGAGCTGTGGTACTCGAGGCCCACGATGTGCTGGCTGGATGCAGGACTACCTCGATGAAGTTGAGGAGACTGAAATCAAGGCCGAGATTCTGGTTGGTGGTATCAAAGGGTGGCAAAAGGCGTATGCCGGACAGCTCATGGACTATTATGACGAGAAGGCCTGGAAGAAAGAGGGCGAGTAGTGTCAGGCTGGGGCAGTAAAACGGTCCGTGGACAACCTCTCTCTTTATGTCTAGTATGATGTGACCCAAACAAATTGTCCACAGGGACTTGTCTCATTTTCGACCTTAACGCCAATAAAGATCATAACATTTCCATCGTCCCTCCTAGCATCTGCGCTTTGGCAGGATTATCGGTCTCCTCGTCGGTCGTCGCCGCCAATTCGTTCCAGAGCCTCGAGCATCACCACAGAGTTGCCACGGATGACCTATTCCAACTGTTAGCATCATGTCGTCTAATTACCAAGTGGGATCACCGAATACGTACAACCATGCCGATTCTGACCTTCTCTCCGTTGTCCTTCTCCTCCACCGCCTCGTCCATAACGATGTTCAGGAAGACCTAATTCGATTAGCATGGTATATGTAAAACTCGCATGAGATCGCTCACATCGTAACCGCGGAGGATACCGATGACCTTTCGGCTGCCGTTCAACTGCACGAACAGTCGCTTGTCGAGGTACTGCATGGAAAAGTTAGCAATGGATCAGCAGAAGTAGGTCGCAAGGCGCCAAGCCGGCGGAGCCTCTCCTAGAGGTCTAAAGAATGTGCAGCACATGAAAGAAAAGGACTTGCCTTCTTGAGCTCAGGTTGCGCGGGCGCCATCTTGAGCAGTCAATTATTGAATAGCTTGGATGCTGTTCATGCGACGCGATCGCGGCCTGGAGCTACCTATTTCGCATCCTGGCTCAAAAAGATGGGTCACGTGCTGATAAGATCCCGAGCCAAAATGCACGTCACTTTCTATGAATCCTCAGGCGCGTCGCGAACTCTACTTTTCTAGGTATCTTCAATGCGCCAACAGTAAAAAAGATCGCATCATGAGTTTTGCTGGAAAACGAAAGGCTAAGGTCATCAAAGTTGCTGATGAGGAGGAAACGAGCGAAAATGTCTCGGCATCAAGCGGCGAAAATGCTACCAGCGACGGTGAGTATTCCCAGACTTTGAACATGCGACGCTTGCTGATGAGACCAAGGCTGACCCTTGCGAGTACAGAATCTGCTAAACCACTATTCGGTGCAAAATCCGGTCGGAAACCGTTCAGACAATCGGGATTAAGGAAGAGCTTCAACCCGGCCGATGGTGACGGTCTTGGAGACACACCAGCCACCAACGACGAGGATGATGATGGCCCAGTGGTGGTCCGACCAGCAATTAGTCGATCAGGCTCACTCAAGCAGAAGAAAAAGTCGAACAAGGGTTCGCGGTTATCATTCGGTGGGGATGATAGCACTGCAGGCGACGAGGCGACTACCGAGGTGTTTACGCCAAAGAAACTGCCCTTGGGTCGCGCACTCGAGAATAGTGCCATCAAGAGAGGATTAGGAACAAAAGGGCTTCCTATGAGGTCTATCGGAGACGATGACGATCGACCCAAGTACAGCAAGGAATACCTCGATGAGCTACAATCATCCACACCAAACACTCCACACAACGCTTCTACCTTACCCCCCGACGAGACCGACTTGATGGATCTGGATGCTTCTGAACTTGAAGGTGCAGTTGTTGTAGAGTCATCCGACTTCAACCAACCAAAACCAACGGCCATCCTATCAGAGGCTGAAATTCGTGAGAAAAAGGAACGACGGCAACGGTTGGCCTTGGAAAAAGACTTTTTATCAGTGGAAGATGACGAGGACCCTTTTACACGCAAAAAGGACGATGCACGTTTGATGGCAGAGGACGAGGATCTTGGCGAGGGTTTCGACAATTATGTCGAAGATGGTGGCCTTTCTCTTGGTAGGCGAGCTGAAAAGGAGAGACGGAGGCAAGATCGGAAGAAGATAGAAGAACTCATCACAGCAGCCGAGGGCCATACATCCGACTCTTCGTCCGATAGCGATGCCGAGCGCCGAATCGCATACGAAGCTGCGCAGACACGTGCGGGTATGGATGGCTTGAAGAAGCCTCGAAAAGACCCCAGCCAGGATCTGTTGCAAGCACCGCCAAAAATATCGCCTCTCCCTAGCTTGACAGAATGCCTAGCTCGCTTACAAACAACACTGAAGGGGATGGAAGAAGAGATGAAGGGCAAGCAGAGTCGAGTAGAGAAGCTCAAATCGGAACGCGAAGAGATTGTGAAAAGAGAAGGGGAAGTCCAAACCTTACTGGATGAGACGGGCCGGAAATACCAAGAAGCTATGGGACAAGGGAAAGTGGTTGAAGCAAAGGGGGTGGATGTTCCGGCGAATGCACCAGCAGAGATGGTGGGGGCAAGAGGTCTAGAAATGCTCGGTACGCCGTCGAGAAAGCCCGAAGAAGAGGTTTGATGTCACCGAGGAAAGGGCAAGGCTCTATTCCACGATGTTTATCGAATGAAATCAAGCAAGTCTAAAACAACTCATGTCGCTGAAATATACCCGCTTCAGACAACCAAAGGGGGCCTAAGGAGGCTTGAGGACCGTGGCTGCTGCGACTTCTAGCATCACACGGAACAAGTCCCAGGTTCTTGGGTAGTGGAAACTGCCTATTTGAGGCAGTATGATAAAGCTTCAGGGTTCAACGTTCGCTGTCGACTCATCCACGGATCGAAGAGGTTCGAATTGGGTTGGTCTTTGAGCTTCCTGTTCGCCTTACCAACGGTTCCCGCTGAGGCCATAATAACACTTCATGATTTGGTTTGCTTTAGAAGACAAGGTATATACACAGATTCTAGCGAGTTTTACAACATGCTCTAAACTTTGACCAAATCTGTTTGCTCTCTTCTAGTGTATGAGGCAATCAATGAAGAGATTTGCTTATATATGCTAAGTGAGAAGTTTCGTCGCTCAGTAGACATGTTTACTTCTCGTCTTTGCGTCTGGTGATGTTGACCCAAAAGTCGGAGGCGAAGAGAAAGACTGAGGTTTGGGTCTCAATCGGTCTCTCGGGGTTTATTATAGCAAAATCATAGCGCTTGATCAGCTATTGCCGTTTAGCACAACTACTCAAGTGTAATTTGTAGTATAATTCACGTACCTCGAAAACAGCCTTGTGAATCTCCATGAGAGCAATTGACTTTCCTAAACACGAGTACTTCCCATGGCCGAAGTGCGTGTCGAACGCCGCTGTCATGCTCTTCAATTCATCGTCACCAGCAAGCAGCCATCGTTCAGGGCGAAACACATCAGCGTCCTCGCCCCATACAAGCCGAGAGCGGCCAACAGCATAGAAACCTTGCCCGACCTGCGTTCCCCCTGGGACGAAGAAGCCGTTGATGGTGTCGCCTTCAGGAGGTACCTGCTTGAAGCCGAGGCCAGCGATGGGAGGCCACATACGCAGACCTTCGCGAACAACGGCTTGAAGGTATGGCAACGTTTGTATTTGTGCCCACGAAATGGGCGTGCTGACTGATGAGGCGAATCGACATATCTCGTCTATAAGAGAGGAATATGCTGTTGGGCTTGTGATTAGGGAGAGGATGATCATACGTAGAGCGTGGGCAGTAGTGTTAGAGCCGGCGATGCTATGGCATGTCAATATCATCATCCTCGTAAGCCTCTGGTGAACGTACGTGGCAATGAAGACCTGCTGAATAAGTTCCTCTTCATTCATACCGCTGTTGATATGAGCTTGCATCATGTCCTTGGCCGGCGCGGCATCATTAGCAAGCCTTTTGCGAACAAACTTGGTTGCGAATCTAGATAACAAGCACAGGTCAGACCAGAGGTTCTACTGACACTGGGTTTCCACTTCAAAGCTTACCCCATTAACCGTCCAAAACCAACCTGATCCTGCTCCCGCGGTAACAGTAAACTCAGTGGCCATCGATGGATAATACTAGTCAGCCAGGGGTAAACGGATACTACGTTCAAGGCTGGAAGGGAAGTAGCGTTTATCTCATTGTAACGATAGAGGTCTTCGTCTTTGGTGAGATACCCAAACGGTTCTCCAAACGATACATCGCCGATAGCGTCGAGAGCAAAGAACTGCGTCTTCTCCGCAAAATCGACTGGTCGCGACTCGCTGGTGGTAGACAAGTACTTGCGATCAATGAGGGAGACAAAGTTGAGTAGTTGGCGATCTATACCCGCCTCGAACCCGAATCCTTCGTTTTCCTTACCAGAGTACTTCATAAAAGAGCATCAGCTTCACATATATGGCCATGTTTCACCAAGGAACCTTACCCCTGGAGCCATTTTGGCTCTCATAGCTTTGTGCTTGACTTCATCTCTCTGAGAGACAACATTGTCAACTCCAGGCACTATCTTCCCGCTGGTGTAAAAGTCGCCCTTTGTGTAAGTACTTCTCACAGCAGACATGCTGCGCAGTACAACGGGATCCGTAGAGAGGAGTTCATTTGGGCCAATACGAACCAGAGGACCTTCAAATCGTGAGTGGACTTGTTCAGCAGATTAAACTGCGTAAGAGTACTTCCATACCAAACTGATCCGCTGCATTCTTGAGATGTTCATGATAGCGACCGCTGAGTGCTCCACGAAGCTGCCACCACGTCGACCATGCTGCGCCCTTAGGACCGGGAATATGGCGCAGACGATACCAGCGTTGTATTAGGCGGACGATCTGAGTGATCAGTAATATGGCGATCACTTGGAGGCAGACTTGGGTCAACGTCTGGCCTGACAGCAGCCCCATGGTACCAAGGTTGCGGGACAAATTAATTGCTGAGAGTTTCAGAATAATGATAGCTCAGTGCCGCAACCCGTTCGTCCACAGTGGGCGGGGGATTAGTTATGTGACTTATCAGACTGAATTGGCTAAATTCGCGACGACGAAGGGCATTGACTTTGGGCTAGTCTGGATAGCATAAGCTCGGCCCGCGGGGGTCCATGGAGCGGCGTAGAACCATGTGCCCATTGATACGGATGCCCAGATTAGTCGATTGTTAGAGATATCAGAGGATTCTTTTGCATTGTCTTGAGAAAGAAGTGGACGTGACAGGGTTGTCGAAGCAAGGTTAGGTAGCCGAGCTCTACTTGACATGGTAGTTTCTGTGTCGTTTTCTAATTGACAGCTAAAAAGTCTTAATTCGGATCCTCCACCTGTTCACGATGTTCTCTTGATTGCTGATCAAGGTGTTCGTGAGTGAAGAGGAGAACAAATCGGGGGGATACCCCAAGATCATCTAATGCAGTTCATCTCCCGCATCTTCGTCGACATGAACCAATAGCGGGTTTACGGAAACACCCGCCGTCGGGAGGAACTTGAGGCGTTCCACTCTTGCCGGCGCCTTTTCCAATCGTTTTGCTCTAGACCCTAAGCTAAAGCGGCGTGGCTGGCATGTCTCTCTTTGTTGGTCCAACGATGTTAGTCCATATCTTCAGTAATGACAATACTTCGGCAGTTGATGCCATAACAAAGATCAGACAACATTGTTCAAGACTGTTGAGGCCATTGCTGATTTCTTCTCATAAGAAGTTTCACCGGTGTCTGAGTTCAATCAGGTCTGCTCAATCTAGGAATGGCCCAGCCAGACCGTGGGATTCTAGCTTCACATTTAAAAAACCACGGATCGTCATTTATCAACCTCGTAGTCGCTGCGGTGAGCACCGGCATTGCTGACGCCGCAAAAGCCTTTGAAAGCAAACCGTGGCGTCATGATCTCATTCATTTGTTGCCTCATTTGTTCCCATGTTTCCGGGTCAGAGAAACAAAAGACCCTTAAATCTCCTTCTTTCTTTGCCCTCCGCTATAAAGAAGCCCAGTAGACACGTCTCCTATCAGCCATGCACACCAATCAACAACCAAGTTCACACGCCCATACCACGGACCCTCGCCAGTCACCTTGGGCATACGGTCCGCAGCCTTGACGAAATAGTTGCTTGTGGCACTAACCGCCAGTTTGCATGGCTTGCCTTCCTTATCCTTGGCGTCTAGCACAGGCATGACGCTTCTTGACTCCGTCTTCTCCATCTCTTTGATAATGCGCGTTATTGTCTTTGCCATGATGTCAGCACCGGGCGTCCACGACGATGTCACATAGCCCATCACAAAGGCCATGTTAGGAAGAGAGTCGAGCATGCAGCCGCGCCAGGCGTAGTGTGAGCCAGGATCGATCGGCTGGCCGTCCACCAACGGGGCTATGCCACCGAAGAGTTGAAAGTACAATCCTGTCGCAGTGACAATGATGTCGGCATCGATTTTGCGACCAGACTTAAGAAGAATGCCATCTTTTGTGACTACCTCGATTGTGTCCGTCACAATCTCACAGTTCTTCTGGTGCAAAGCCTTGAAAAAGTCCCCTTCTGGACACATGCATAGTCGTTGTTGAAAGGGATTGTAACGAGGGTTGAAGTGAACGTTGACATCAATATCCTTGGGCAATTCGTCCTTCATCCCTTGCATTATGACCTTGCGACCAATTTTTGGAAACTTGAGGAGAAGCTGGGTAGAAAAGACTTCCGATATTACATCTTTCCAGTATATGAACCAGTATGCCAATGACCACGGGAGGAGGAAACGTAGCAAAGAGTCGAGCGTGGAAGTTGTAGATCGGGAAATGACAAAGGATGGGCTTCGTTGAAGCATTGTCACCATGGTTGCCTTTTCGGCGAGAGACGGAACAACGGTGACCGCTGTAGCTCCTGATCCAATTATAATGACACGTTTGTTGGAGTAGTCGAGATCTTCAGGCCACCACTGGGGATGCACAACCTGACCACCAAAACCTTTGAGGCCAGGAATCGTGGTCTCAAAGGCCTTGTCGTATGAATAGTATCCCACGCAGCCAATGACAAAGTTGGCAATGTAGGTCTTGCGCTGACCATCTGCATCCACCTCTACCCTCCACTGTTGTTCGTCGGTTCGCCATTCGCATGCCACCATTTTGTGTCGCAGCCGAATCTTGTCCCTTATCCCAGCGACATCAACGGCCTCCTCGAGATACTCAACGATCTCGCCGGCCTGTGCCATCTTGTGTTTATGTCTCCAAGGATGCCATGGCAGTCCAAACGACGTCATAAACGAGTCGGACCGGAATCCAGGGTAGCGGAAGAAGCGCCAGGTTCCGCCAATGGCTGGTTGTGCTTCGATAATCGTATACGAACGGTGGGGGAGCCGCTGGTTGAGAGTATGGGCAGTGTTGATGCCAGACAGGCCGGCGCCCAGGATGAGAATATCGTGGTGCTCTATTGAGCCGTCCATTTGGGGCGACTTGTTGCGACGAGGTTGTTTTCGTTTCCGAATCCGTTGTCGCTGGAGAGTTGTTGAGGAGCCGATTTTCTCCTGTACCACCAACAGGTCCCACATTTTTATCGACATTGACGCCACACAAGCACATAAGATACGTTACCATTCCTTCCATTAAAGTCAACCAGGGTCTTTCTTAACTATCAATGATAGTATACAGTACTTGTGATTGGATGGTTTGCCCTCGTTATAAACACTGATTCAACAATATGAGAGCTTATTAGTCTCTCCATCTGGACAAGGCATGTAGCCGCCCGCAAGACCAAAGCCCCAAATGCACATATTCCAGGCGTTATAAAATGTTATACAGGCAATGAAACCCTCGATAAAGTTTCTCTCCTATAATATTGACAACTTCTCAGTTGGTAATATTCGTATTTCAATACTCGACTAGACACGGGATCTGCCTTCAACTCCACTTTTGACAGGGGGTAAGAGATAAGGATCTGACACCCGACCAGCCAACCGCTGGATATAACCTTCTGCTCTCCCCTCAACCCTTCTCCAACTCAGTCAGCTTGGCTTACAAATTTCTCAAGTTGAAAAGCTACCTACAGACCAAAAAAAAAAAAAAGTACCGTGTTTGTGAATACATATCTAACCAGAAGAATACAGCATATGACATTTGCGATAGTGAACGTGAAACTGAACACCGCATCATAGGGTATTGTGACACGCTCAACCAAGATCACCGGATGAAAAGCAAACCAATTTACCAATTGCTTATCAGTTTAATAAGCTCTCCTTTATTGATGATTCAAAATGCTACTCATACTCACTTGCTAGATGCATTACAGCTCGAGTACTATAGCCTCGATCTCTTTTCAAGGCCGCCTATTTCTATCGTGAAACACATGAGCCTGAGTC
The DNA here is from genome assembly GCA_014822085.1 of Fusarium stilboides. NCBI lineage: Eukaryota > Fungi > Ascomycota > Sordariomycetes > Hypocreales > Nectriaceae > Fusarium > Fusarium stilboides. The sequence goes on along the minus strand of JAASAY010000349.1, from coordinate 127,734 downwards.
TATAAAAGGCTATTAGAGATAAAAACCTTACTTACAGCAATACAGTCCTCATCGTCTCTCAATTTCCAGCATTACTGCCTTTCATGTTTAATTCAAACGTGTTAGTTTGCTTGTACGTTGTAGATCTGTGAGAGAGCTTTGAACGTTGCCTGTGAGTGAGTTTGTATTTTCACTAGACGTTCATCCAAAGATCGTTTGAAATATACTGATTACAACGGAACTCAAGTCACTTCTCCTTTCCTGTCTCTTTTCGTTTAGAAGTTGATTTAAGACATTGGTGTTATCCACATACTTTCAAACTACAAGCTTGGCTTCACATTATATAAGACCCTGCTATCCAACCTATAAGTTGTTTGATTGATAAGGCTTGCCATCGTGACTACAAGTCAAGTCCAATGCTGGGTAGAGCTGTTCCGATATAATTACTTTGACATTTCTATAGCAGCACTATGCCACATTTTTAAAAGCCTTGATACCTAACATGATCTGTGAAACGCCCAAAAGTCCTTCAAAACGCATCACTTTTCCTTCAGAGTAAATCCAGGCCGTTTTCTCATAACCAACAACTTTCAGCTTATTCTTTCCTGCGCCAGTTGTTAGATGCCATAGCATTGTTTGTTTCGGGCTTGTTTGGGCGAGTGTTGTTGTTGCGAGCGTTACCCCCGTCAAACGTTCGACGATTTTCTCGGCCCTCAAATTGACGCCCAACAAGCTTGGATGGCATCCTCTCCGACACGGACACTTTGAGCTGACCACCGGAAATATCCTTGCCGTTTAATGCTTCTACTGCTGAGCTTGCCTCTTCCTTGGTTTCAAAGTCAACAAAGCAGTAGTGGTGGTTTCCGGGCAGTGTTTTCTTGCTCTCATGTGGTGTAATTCGCTTGCCAATTGCAGTACTGACATCCCAGTTAGCAAACATTTTGGATTTCCAGATTTGATTCACGTACGGTTTAAAGCCAGAGAAAATCTCGGCCAGCTCCTGTTGGTGCTGGGCTTGGTCAATCATCTTGTCCAAGCCACCAACATACAGCCTTCGACCATCGTGATTTCGTACAACGTCCTCGAAGTGATCGAGCGCCCAGTTAGGTCCTCGCTCATTTTCCTTATTATTGACTTTGCCATTGGGACTGCCGCCATCGCCTGACCTGGTCCAGTCGCCCCATCGTCGGGATGTCGACGTCTCGTCACCAAACCCTCGACGATCACGAGGCTTCTTGGGTTCGCAGGGTCCAACCTTCAGGGGTCGTCCGTAGATGGTTGCGCTCAGGGAGGACAGGGCCTTCTCGGCGGTTTCACGATCGAGGAAATCGACGAAGCAATAGCCAGGGTTTCTAGCGCTGACGGGATCGATGGAGATGTGGATCTTGTCTAGACTGTCGAAGCCGTTCTTGCCGAGAACTTCCTCGACCTCAACGGGCTTGACTTCGTAAGGAAGGTTACCTGGAAACTCAAGAATTAGCTTTCGCCCAGGGGCCCCAAAGTCGTAGGCCTGGAGATTGTCGTGCCTAGGTAGATGCGCCTCCCGGCGGCAATGGCTTCTTGTTCCATGATTAGTCAATGGACGTGTCGCACAGAGAAACACTCAAAATACTTTACGCTTGCAACTTGAGGCGGTCAAGAGAGAAAAGTTCTAATGGAATTTTCCAAAGGAAAACTGCCAATTTAGTGAATCTCTGTTGCGAACCAATGAGAGTAGTGTCTGCCAACACCCCGCGGCTGAGCTTTTGAGGTCCCTGGAATGAGGGGCAGTGCAGTGGGGATAAGCAGGGGGAAACAAGAGTCTGGGCCATCTATTTTTGTCCCAAGAGGACTATCATGTAGCCTGCGCCATCCATTTCAAAGTTTGCAACAGATATGTTGGCATAATAATATGTTTGTGGAAGAGACGGTGATGATAACTGGTATTAGTATATACTAAGAAGTCGAATATGAGCTGTCTGTCCCGGATTCCCAGACCTCAGTAAGACACAACCGTAACTCCATTCTTCATTGATATTCATTTTGAAAAACAATCCCCAACCTTGGTATCAACTCCTTGTACTTCGTGGTTCGTTTGCTTGAAAAGACTCTCTCATTCCATCTTGGTGCTACTCGACAGATTTGGCGAGGCCGCCGCAGGGTATCGAGACACTTCTCTCATGTGGTCAGGTGTTCCTAGAGCCTTCATTTCCTTCGATCCCCATTTTCGCATTGCAACTTTGTGATCACAGTTACTGCAGAAGTGGCTCGTATTGCTATGCCACTTTCCAGCGTAAGGAACTGCAGCACCGGCAATCGTCGTGAATCCAAGGACTGTTGCGGATATACTGAAGTTTCGTCAGATCAGCAAACCTCAGGAGCATATGGAAAGGATCTTCTTACTGTGTCATCTTTGATGATGTCTTCTTGACTATGGTTTCCACACGATGCCTACAAAACGGGCAGTCCACAAACTTTGGGTGGTCACCAAGCTGATCCAATGGTGTCACATATGTCACGACCGCGTTGTTGCTGTAAGCTGGTGGTTGTGACGAGGGTGAATAACCATCGTAGCTAGATTGATGCTGGGATGGAAAGCTGTCCGGGCTGTAAGGGACCGTGTATTGAGGTGCACCCTTACGTTCTGGCAGTGGAGGCGCATCATCATCTTTCATGCTGTCAACTGGGATAGGCGCATTGTGGTACCGTTGGTCTGACTCTGAATCTACCGGTATCGGGGCGTCGTAGTATTCAGAAGGCATAAGGGTTTGGTTAGAATTGACAACCTCTGGAAGACCTTCATCGTTGACAACGCTCCTTATGACTCTATTCGAGTGTTAGTTACTGTCGGATCAACATCGTGTTCATCCTACCTCGGAGTTGTCGAACGTGGTGGTTGCGGGGGGGCTGATGAGTCTGGGTAGAGAGCGTTGTCGATTGAGTTAGAAGGCGGTGTGGTGTTTTGTATTGTCGACATTGTGATTTGGATATTCTGGCCCCGTGTAGACTGTAGACGTCAAGCGTAATACACAATTGTCAAATGAATATTTAAGGGATTCCAACAGTCGCGCGTGGGTGGATTTAGGGGTCCTTTGTAACGGGCCAAAAGAAGACCCAAGTCTCAAATCCGACGGACAAAGGCGCAGTGGCTTAGACTCAGCCCAATAAAGCCGACAGGTTTCAAGGGTCAATGACGTTGTAAGGATTCATTGCCATTGAATGGTCGGGATTCCGTTGCCGATCCTCTTTTCGGCTGACTGGTGGTTACATCTAGACAGGGATTAGCACCCATTTTGCGCTTGGACAACTCGCACTCGTAATCATATGCTCCACTTGTAGGCTGCCCACCTACCGAGGGCTGAATCCGCCCCCAGAGATCCATAGGTACGGTACATTAAAATCGTGCTTCATTCTTGTTGATTTACCAGCGCGGCAATCAGCCCGATAAGGCTGAAGTGTAAGATATCACCATTGCGGCGAAGCTAGTGTAAATAAGCTGCTTCGAGTAGGCTGCATCAGCTTATCATAGTCCTGGCGATCTGCGAGCTTTCAACGCCCGACGAGAGAGAACACAGCTATCACAACCAGGTAAAAACAAATAAAAGAGACGAAACCACGAGAGAGACAGAATCATCGGCAGACTAACAATGGATCTTTGAAGTTGTTGTTGCACTTAAATTATATCCAGAATCGGCAATGTGCGAAATCTGGTCTAGTTTGTATATACCTATATACGTATAACACAGAATGTTGGAAAGTAGGTCTTAGAACGCGATACAAGTTATCAATTCAACGCTATCACGGCAACGGATTGATCTCTTACATTATTTGACTATAGGATCATAAATATTATTAGTGGAAAACGTAAAGTCCCAAGCTCTGTGAAGTTTCAAGCGCACCCACCCAATTTGACTGCTGACATGATAGGGCTTACGCCAAGATGGCACCTATCAGGAACCAGCTACCTTAACCTTGTCATGCTGCTCATGCATGACCTTGGCATCTTATGATGAATACGAAATTTATAAAAGCTGGGCCCTTGATTCCAAGAAAAAAGATATACTCATCCCGCTTTGTAAATGGGACAACAACCCGCTCCGTCTCTTGGCCAAAAGCTGAGCTCAGTCAGCTCCCAAGGCATGATTCCGTAGGCGATCAGCAGCAAAAGTGTTAGCCATCATTAAATACAAGTCTTGATGAGATAGATCCAATTCTCGGAAGGATAGTTTTTGCAATGACAGTAGTTGACGTTCATTCGCTCACTCTTGACTAGACGTTTCGGTAGTTCTCCGTCCATGACATGGAGCTATCTCCACTATTGCCCCTCCTCCCCTCATGAGCTCGGGAGCTCATACAACAGCAGTTAGCTCATGAGACACCCAAAGCTCCCCGCCTTTTCAACCTCCATCGTCATAAACATAACCACGACATCAAACAATTCCATTAACAATTCAAGATGTCTTCGGATCAGTACGTTCTCTTCGATCTCCCGAGCCGTGATCCTCTCGGCTCTTGGTCCCTCAACCCATGGAAGAGTGAGCTCCGTTCTGTTGACCCTCTTATGACACCATTACTCATCCAGCTACAGCCCGCTTTCTCTTGAACTTCAAGGGAATTGACTACAAGACCGAATGGGTAAGTTCATTGCTAGCTGTTGCCTGGACAGCTGCTGATCAACGAATAGCTCGAGTACCCAGACATCAAGCCAACTCTGGAGCCTCAGTAAGTAACCAGTATCGCCTATCCACGACTCAACTGACATCATATCCCTCTAGCATCTCGGCCAATCCATCAACAGGAACATGGACCATCCCAACTGTTAAATTCCCCGACGGAACGTATGTAATGGACTCTGACAAGATTGCGGACCGTATCGAAAAGGAACACCCTGAACCTTCTACCCACCGGGATTCACCAGTTCTGCCCAAGCTCTTCGCAATCATGCCCAGGTTCATGGGAACCCTTCGACCTGTCTACTTCACCACTGTTCCCGGTCGTCTTCTGAACGAGAAGAGTATCCCTTACTGGCAGGAGACTCGTTCCAAGCTCGCTGGCCAACCCCTCGATCAGTTCTACAAGGAAAAGGGTGGCCAGGAGGCCTGGGATGGCGCCAAGGAACCCTTGAAAGAGGTCGAGGCTCTGCTTAAGGAGAACTCGGATGGCCCTTTCTTCTTGGGCAAGACCCCCAGTTATGCCGATTTCGTCTGGGCTAGTTTCCTCATTTTCCTCCAGCGCAACCAGGTCATTGATGAGCTCTACAAGATCAGTGATAACGGCCAGGTTCACAAGGACCTCCTGGAGGCAACTGCTCCCTGGCACAAGAGGAACGATCATTAAGCCAAGAAGCTATAAAGACTAGACTAGACGAAGACGCAGGAAGCAACAAAACAAGTAATATAGATACGAAACCCAGATAAAAGATAGAAAAAGACCGCTATTCCTTCTCTTGTCACAATACTGCCGGTTCATCCAAGACTGGTGCCCCCCTCCTCATCGTCGAAGTCGGACTCTTCCAGACTATTAGTCGATGAACCACCCAAACTGAGCCCTTCAGCGAGGTCTTCTCCCAACTCATCCACATCAGGCAGATCCCGAGCACCCAGATCTGTCTGCACGTCAGTATACCGTACTGACATGAGAGGGTGGGTGCTAGAGTCGTGCCTTTTACCCTCCGAGTTTCTGCTCACTAGAATGCCAAACGCATCTTCACGGATTCTTCCCATCATTGAGTTGTAGATCATCTGTCGACGTGTCTTTCCCAAAGACCCATCAGCTTCGTACAGGTCTGGGAACCGCCAGTTGACGTAGAGATTGCCATGGCTTGCTCGCGTCTGTATGCCTTTGTGCTGGCCTGTGGAGTCAAAGTAGTAGCGGCACAGTTGACAAGCGCCCTTGCTGCTCCCAATGTACTTCCAGCCTTTGAAGAACAGAAATCGAGCAGCGTTGGCCACTATCCACTCGAGTACCAATATCTCAGAATGCACAAAAGGCTTAAAGCCAGTTTTAGCGCATTGCTTCTGAATGCGGTCATCCAGATCCATCACCTGCAGATTCTGAGCGAGACCACGATATCTCGTCTGCGAGGCCTCGTCACTACACATTCGTCCAATGATGGCGTGTGCAGTCTCACTTTTCTTGCCTAGGGGGTTTCCTTCTGGCTTGCTTGACGGAACTGAGATGACGGCGAATTCTTGGAAAAGCTCTGGCCACTCTTGTTCTGCGTCAATAAGGTCCTGCACCGTTCTCTTGTAGTTGCGAAGGCGGGATATACTATGTCGTAACTCAGACCAGCATTCGAAGCTCCTCCCGTCATTGAATCGTCCTGTGTTAGCGTGCTCGTCAACGTAGCCTGTCGTCTGAGGTGTCAAGAAGGTTGCAAGGGATTGGAGAAGGCTGTCATAAGACTCTAGGACTAGAAATACGTCAGCTTCAATAAAACTTCGATAGGCGTGCACCAGACTTACACTGGCTGTCAGCCAGTTCTTTGAACGTCGTGTTCTTGATTGTCCTGTTGAGGGCTCTGAGACCTCGACCGACGGCAGAGTCTGTTCCCGAAGATCAGTATTCTTTTCTCGCCTTGTCAGTCCTGATTGTAGCTCACCCTTTGCATCCGTTTGGCGCTCACAGTATTCGAGGCAATTGACCAGCTGATTCTTCAAATCGCGAAGATAACACTCAATTCTTGGGAGGTTGAATACCAAGATCATCTTCAAGACATCGCTCCGAACTGAGTTCTTCTCGCCATCTTTAAGTTTGTCAAATCCTGAGAGCTTTCTCAACAGGTCGGTGATAAACTTCTGTGTTTTGCTCAACTCCCCCATAGAGATTTGATTGCAGCCAAATATGTAGGTAAATCTCTCTTCCCCGTCGAGAATAGTGACAGAGGTGACAGTTTTACCACCCTTTGTACTGTCGCAGACACTGGCAATCCTGTGAAGATAGCGATGGTATCTCTGCTCCTCAGTTTTAGGTCTATCTGGGACCTCAGCCCGTCTGAGAGCACCCTCTTCATGGGTGATCTCAGTGAGGGACTTGTACATGATGACAGGCTCATACAGACGGCGCTTCTGCTTGGGCTTGAGAGGGACAATATCGCCTGTTGAATGTTAGTTGAGAAACTCAGTATAATTGATATAGTCTTATCATACTAGGTGCCATGATGATGAATGTCGTTGAGAGCCTTGGGTGGTTGATAGTTTAGAGTTCCGTAATATCGTTGAGATTGATAAGTAGCTTATAAACTCTAAAGTATTGCAGAGATACTCTCTTACTCTTATATACTTTGAATGATCCTTCAGAGCCTTGAATATTATCTCTACTTAAAGTCACTTCATTGCCTCGTTGACCAACAAGATCTGCCTTGCCAGAGCCCCATGCTGGGGGCCGGTTTGGGAGGCCCATCACATCATGCGGGGTGACCTCTTCTTTCAAGCCTGCCTCTTCTCACGGTCGGCCTCCCACAGTTCAGATTGCCTTATTTCATCTTGCCTTCTTCAAAAGCCTCCAATGGCCATGGGTATTTATACCGATTTTGGCCTGCATTTGGGCCGCGACTTTCAGGCAGCGAGGCAGAGTGGTGATATCGCGAGTTGCCTCACATCCCAATACGCCATTGAGTTATCCGCCTTTGCAAGTCATTTGAGGCTTCGGCTTCGGCTTTTCTCTGAGGCTTTCCAAAATTCCATCTTTGCGATGTCGAATTTATGGAATTGTATCAACACTCCATGTAACTGGAAGATCTGTGGTCGGCCCCAGGCCGGCCTCCAACGAGGCGATGCTTGATAAGAGGTTCATACGACGAGTATATATCAGAGTCTTCGGGTTCCCTTTCAAGAGTTAACATCGAGAGCTTCGAGCAGCGCCTTTGACCATTATCTCAAGTTTATCCACCCTTGGCCCCTATCTCAGCTTCTGTGAGAGTATTTATACAAGAGCTACAAACCCAGGCATGTCACGAAGAAGCGATCGTCATCACAGACACAGTCGTTCCAGCAGGTCTCACCAACCTCGACAGGACGATATCCCCATTGACCCAGCCCTAATACCCGATCCTTCATCCTCTGGGTACACTGAACCCCAAAGCTATAGCTCCTACGCCCAGGCTGGTCCAAGTCAGAGCCAATAGAGCACTGATCCTCCACTCTCTGACCCCAACCCAGGTGCATACGCAGCAGGGTCGAATGTATCAGAGTATCAGGACCCAAGCCAAGCAGCGTATTACACAATGCAACAGCCGGAGACTGTTAACCCCAAGGATCTTTTCATCAACCCGGGACCTAGCTATACAGCCCAGGGTTACTCCAGTTCTGCTTACCAAACCGCTGGCTATGGTATGTCATATACTTTATTCCCCTGAGCTTTGAGAAGAAGGCCCGACGCAGGAGTTAAACATGAACTGATGCGATATTAGCTGAGCCAGAAGCTTCTTCGTCGACTGCACAAGCTACCAGTCAATACCATTGTTCAGAATGCGACCGTTTCTTTGGTGGAAATAGGGATTACAAGTACAATACTCCATCCATACTGGCATGAGGCTGACAAGATTTTGACTAACACGACATAGCAAACACATGAAACAACATGACAAACCCGTCAAATGCAAAGCCAACCCCAACTGCACCGTCACAAAGGCAGAACAACGAGACATGGACCGTCACTACCGAAGCGCCCACAAGGCCTACGCAGCCAGCAAGGGTATCCTGACTGAAGAGACAACCTGTGGATTTGGAGGTTGTACTTCAAAGTTCACGCGAAGAGACAACCTTCTGAAACATTGGAAGAAGTACCACGGCTATGAGCAACCCGAGCAGTGACCGAGTTTGCCGGACGTCTCGCTTTCCTTTTTGTGTCTAGTGTTTCTGGGTCTTTTTCGTTTCTCATTTCCTGATCTGCTGATTTTCGCTCTTATACTCAACCTTGACCAGCCTTCCCTGTCTTGGCACCGGGCCGGGCACAGACGGAGGTTTTTCTCCCTCAATGTTCTCTTGCAAGCGAATACGCGGCCCCATATTCATAGTCAATGTGTTGATGGGCAAGCGAAACATTCACTCGTTCTTTTTTTGTATGGTTCTGATAGATTATTTTGTGTTTCTTTTCATGTTCTTTATTTGTTTTGGGTATTACACATAAACAATGAGATGCTGTTGATTCTCTTTCGCTTCTTTCGACACCCAGTCTAGCCCAAATTCCATCGTACTTTTGCCCGCTCGTTCATTCAAATAATCCAAGTCGTTGAACCTCCCTAGTCCGTAGTGTAGAAGAAGAACATAAACAGAATATTAGGGGTAACAAAAAAGATAGATGTATATGATCATCAAAGGGAATCTTGTAATAAAAAAGAGATACAACAGAAGTGAATCATATACGCCGGCTCCAGTAACGCCTTCAACTCCCATGACCCAGTACCCGACCAAGGGCCGCCCCATTATGAATAGTTTTCCTTTCCTTTTTCTTTTTGCACACTCAACTTATGCTCCAAAGGGGCAAGTAGCTCCATTCGCCGAGCTAGCCCCAGAGCTCGGGCATCTTCGCTCAGTGCTGGCAATGGAGGGGGCGCTGCTCTTGGTGGCAGAGATGATGCTCAGAGTATCAACCTTGAACTCCATATCGCCAGTGCTGAACAGCTCAAAGTGCATGCGGCTCGCGTCGATCTTCTGGGACTTGAGGTACTCAGCCATCTCGAGCATGAACTGCTCAGGACCGCAGATGTAGTACTCAGTTGCGCTGTGGCACAGGTAAAGGTCATCACGGTCAACCTTGGCCAGATCCATGCGGAAGTCGTGGTCGTAGGTGACGCCGTAGACATCGGACTCGGCGAGGTGGGTCTTGAAGATGTTGGTGCGGAAGTTGGGGCGGTTGCGGGCGATACGGCGGACCTGGTCGTAGAAAGGGACAGAGCGTCGAGAACCGTGGATCCAGGAAACTGGACGGTGAGGCTGGCGCTCAGAAACGGTGTTGAGGATGGACATCATGGGAGTGACACCGACACCAGCAGAGATGAGAACGATGGGGACGTTTGAGGTGTTCTGCATATCAAGGAAGAACTCTCCAGCAGGGTGAGTCAACTCAACAATATCACCCTCGTCCTTCATATCGATGAGGAGGTTGGAAACAACACCGGGGTTAAGAGCACCTCCAGCGAGATATCGGCCGTTGCGGGTCATGTGGAGGCCCTCGTCTCGCTTGACGGTGACTCGATAGTAGTCAGGTCGGGGAGCCTCGCTCAGAGAGTACTGTCGAGACTGGACGTAGCCCTTGTCGGCGATGGGAACCTGGACGGAGACATACTGGCCGGGCTGGAAGGGAGGAAGACGCTTGCCGTCGACGGGGACGAGGTAGAAGGAGTAGATATCCTCAGCTTCCTCAACCTTCTTCTCGATACGGAAGTTGCGGTAGCCCTGCCACTTACCAAAGTCACGGTAGAGCTGAGCCTCACGGCCGATGAGCATCTTTGCCAGCATCCAGTAGGCCTTTGTCCAGGCTTCCCGGACCTGCGGGGTCATGGCTGGGCCAAGAACCTCTGCGAATGCGGCGATGAGATACCTCTCGACGATAGCATAGTGCTCGGGCTTGATGCCAAGGGAGCAGTGCTTGTGGCACATACGCTCCATCTTGGGGATAAGCTCTGTGATGTGGTTGATGTTGTTGGCATAGCTGAGGATGACGGCGGTAAGGGCACGAGGCTGGCGACCGTTGGCCTGGTTAACCGTGTTGAAGTAGTCGTTGAGCTCGGGGTGATCACGCAGCATGTTACGGTAGAAGATGGTTGTGATGCGCTCTCCGTGGTCAGTGAGGGCAGGGATGGTGCCCCGGATGAGCCTGGTCTGTTGATATGACAGAGCCATTGTGATGTAATTTGATGTGAAGAAGTTGGAGGAAGAGGAGATGGGTTACTACAAGAGTAGTAGCAGTAGAAGCACCACTTATAAGGGTGTCGAAGCTGGATATATGGTAGACTCAGGTAGATCCAGGAGATGTTGATAGATCAATTGTAACTGCTATAGTTATCAAGCTGAGTAGCAGATTGGGGGGGAAGGGATTAACAGGATAATGAAGCAGAGTCAAGCAGTCGGATCCAGAGTTTTGAGAGGGAGCCGTCCCCAGATATTATATCCTCATAGTCAAAGCCATGACATGGCATACCAGGCTATCCATGGCGCTCGCTCACCCCAGTTCAGTTAGGCTGGGCTGGGTTATACGCCCATGAGCAGAGATTATCGCCATACAATTGGGGAAAAAAGAAAAGAAAACTCGAGCAATTGCAATTCTCCTTCTCCACAAGCCGTCAATTCCTCGTGGCTGCTCCATGCACATAAAAAACCCCCAGAGGGTGTGTTGGGAACGAAGCTCGAGAAGTCGTACGATAGACAGTTAGCCTGGGCTGGGATGTTGGGTGCTAACTTTACAGTGGGGTTCGAGCCCTGCAACTGAACTCGAGGTCCCGTTCTCTTTGCTTTTGGCGGGCGGCGCACTCTTTTGGGCTTCTCTTTGGTCCTTCACCTCCACTAAGGAAATATTGAAAGAATTGCTTCGAATGTAATGGCCGAGGCTTAATGAAGCGAGGACAACACAAACTGTAAATTATCTCAATTCGGTAACCAAATCATAGAGCCTCACTAACCTTAACGCTTCTTTCTACATTGCATCCAATATGATTCCAGGACGTGTGGCGATATTGCCTTCTCGCCTAGCTCTAGTCCAGCCCAGTCTAGTCAAGTCAGTAACAAGGCCAGGCAAGGTCAAGTTGACTCGAGCTTGAGTTTAGATGAGAGGGAAAGGATCACGGAACTTGGATGTTTTACTAACTAGCCTAGTCCCCAAGTTCCCTTCCCTTCCCCGTGGCTCTCCATCTCGACCTCAACCATTCCAGTGGAGATATCATAATGCGAACGGCTAGCAGCCACAGTGTATGCCATCACCGTTAGCCACGCGAGAAAGGACATCGCATCGCGTGGCAACCACATGTATGAGGAATGAAGATGAGATGTGACCAACCGGAAGAGAGCGTTCGAGACTTTTCAACGAGCAGAGGCGCAATCTAGACAATGCATTTACATCGTCAAATCAGAGGACGATGCTCTTGTACAAACAAAGCAGACAGACAGAAATGTCAGACAAACAAGCAAGCAAGCAGACTAGGTAGTTACAGATTTTCAGCCGTACGGATAGAGACAAAGACGGAAACCGACATGTCATACATACACTGCATATCGACTATACCATCAACCTTGACAATAGGCGAGAACTTCCGAGAGCGTGGGATGAGATAGAACGAGCATTCATTGCACTGCATCACTAGTTAGACTGGACGGAGGCTCGAGAGCTGCGAGGCGTTGGTTAGGCTATCTTCGGGAATAATATGGCCTCACTAGAAGACTGAATAGACCCTTGCTCGACCCAGCTCCCTGTCTACCACATTCCCCATATGTCGGTACTAACGTAGCTCAGCCGGGTCGGTACCTGGAATGTGTGTCTGCTGAACGACCTGAAGCTCTTAGCCAGGAACCAGGAACAGGCACGTAAAGAATCAAGCCCAACGTGACGCAACGCAACACATGAAAGGGGTCCCTCCACTAACATCGAACACGGTTCTTCCTCGCTCAGTAGAACAAAGGAAGCTGACAGCTGGCTGATAAAGGCCAATGGAAAGAGCTTTGCGAATCAAATGGCAGCAATTGACAACTGGCGGGTAACAGAACTGGACCCCCCTAACCCCCAGGCGATGTCGGGTCTAGGTCTAGGTCACCTATTTTCTTGGGCGAGCCAAGCACGCGACCGTTTGTTTGCGTCATGGCAATCAATTCCTCCGTTCTGTTGTAATTACCGTGGATGCCTTCCGTGGCTGGAGATTGTCGTCTACAGTGTACAATTAAGAGATTCATGCTACCAAAAGGACAAAGTAAGAATCAGAGGTACTTGACAACGCCTCCCACGTTGATACGTTGATGGTTTTCGGCTGGCTGCATGACGCCGAGGTATGAAAGCGAGACATTCCAATGGCTAGAATGGGTTCTCTTCCCCATTTTGATGCTTCCAGAAAACAACCAAACTGTTCGATAGCGGAGCCCCAATATCGTACTTGTGCCTGTGCCTGGCCGTAAAGAACCCGGAACCTTGCGGCGGAGCAGAATAGGCAACCCGGTCAGCGCCGCACCGCCTCGGGAGGCACGAGAGGCCCGAGGCTGTCATAGGGACCCCGTATATTCGGGAATACCGCTATTTTACATCAATTCACTCCATGATTTGGTCCTCGCTACGGTCTGTGTTCGATCCTAATCAATGCACTAGGTTTCAGTCTTCTCCGCGTGGATGTGAAGTGTTTGCTGGCACCGTTAATAAAGATCCGCACCGACCACTCCGAGTTCCTGGCCCTGGAGGTCGTAGATTCTCCGCCGGGGCTCAAATTGCCTTGCGAATTAATTCCCATCTTCATCAATGTGCACTGGCCTCAGTAATTAGAATACGGTAAACAAGATTCGAAACAGGTGAAGCTCGGCCAAAGTCGGAGATGGACAGTCGGAGCATCAGCTATCCGCACCTCTCGCAGTAGCTATCCGTCTCTCTGCAGACGAGCAAGGTATGCAGTTAGCTGGTTACAGCATTCTTCTTATTTCCCATTGAGATGGAGGGGAAGCATGTCCATCTCCGAGTGGTAAGAGCCAGTGTAAGCTTGCTTTTTAGTCGACTCAGGGTCCCGAGAAAAAAGGTGATTTTCCAAAAGTCTAAACTAGTGGCCCCTAGTTAGCTTGTCTTGACTTGATGGGTCCCTATCCAACCAGAGCCTCTAGGGCGGCTGGGACAGGCCATAACAGCGGCCCTGGCCGTCTTGAATTACCAGTGACGCACGCATTTTTGCATACACTCCAATGGGGTTATATCAAAGACTTGAAGACGAGTTTCGTAGAGCACAGCAGAGTAAAGCAAAACAAAGTAGCACGGTCTGCAGTAAATACATAATGATAAATCACATATACGATGAGGTTATCAATTCCACAACCTCCATTAATAACGCACATAGCATCCATCTGCAATCTGTATCTACGTATCTGCATCTGCATGTACCTACACCGCACCTACGTAAGGTGCTGTAACATAGTGTACCTGCGTCAACTATCTAAAGCTTTGGGGCACTTCCAGCTCATCAAGATTCCCGACGGCCAAGACCAGGGACCGACTCCTCGATAATCTGGTGGTTCTTGATGAGCGATGAACTAGTATCACATCTTTTGTATCAAAGAACCATCCGCTAATGTCGGCTAACGTGACGGAACAAGAGGGACGGATATTCTTCCGCGTACGGAACTTTATCGTTAGGCCTTCCTCCATTTGCCCATCCTATGGGGGCCCTCACTTTTCGATATTATATCCCAGCCGGAGCTAATAAACACCATCGTATTTTTACGCGAACCCGGCTCGGCCGGCTAGATCTGCTATATGCACTCCAGGCAATAATAAGAAAAAACCTTTCCAACGGCCGGATGTCGATGACTTGGTTTCTTGGCAAGCGGTGCGCTTGGTCCCTTATCCATAGTACGAGTGGAAACCTCATCAGTTGATCCCACGCTCAATTTGGTAAACTCTGTCAACTGCAGATATGATATCAGTGTTAAGCAGTTGGTATCTGCTCTGCCATGTAACCTTCCCCGTGCTGGTGGTTCGTGACCAGCTGTCCGGTGTCAAAGTGTCCGAGCAAACGGTAGACAATATGCGATATGTAGCAGTGAATGTGGAAAGATGGCAATGAAACTCGGCACGCAGCGGATCCCGTCCTCAGCCTTGAATAATTACTACGGGACGGTACGTATATGCCCTCTCTGCCTGGGGTATTTACCGCAGCCTACCGTACGACGGCAGCGTCCGGGGTTAGTCGAACCGTCTATTGACCCCTTGTAAGTGATCTACCCCTGCTGCCACAAACTTTTCTAAGAGGCAGCTGGAGAGCCTCCTCCATGTGAAAACGAACGTCAGTTGTATGTGGCTGCTGTAGCAAACAAGCTAAAATAGGATTAGGAACCGTTGAAATGTGCCGTGAACTCATTTCATCCTTCGCCACATGATTCTCGTTCAAATCATATCATGGGGAAAATGACCTCCTAGTGGCAGCACCACGACCATTATTCTTTTTACTTTTTCTTACAGTACCATCTTAGTTTGATACGTCCCTGTACTCATGATACCATGAAACCCAGCCCGCTTTATAGCTTTTGCGACTCATCACAATGAAAAATCCTCGCTTCCCCATGATCGAACCCTGGACTGCCTCTCTCGCACACGCTGAACTGGATCTCATAGCACGGTTGCACTCGCGTGTTGGTCGAAACATCCTAGTGATATTGGCATCGAAGCGTATCACTTCCTCCAAAGAACCCTAGTCTCCGGTCCTTGATCTCTAGCAACCTACTTGTCGCATGGGGCATTTCCGAATCGACGATGCTCAAAACCGGAGATGGATACACTTCAGACCCATCCATTGAGGCCCTTTTGAGAAGCTGAGATACACATACCTGGCATACTTACGTAGATACTCACATGTCTGGATCTCGCCGCTGGCCGAACGAATATGCACAAAAGATTTGCCTTTCCCCACAAGTCCGTGGAAATCGTCCCTTCTCCTGCAGGCCTATATCGTCTGCCAACCCAATCACGTTCAATTCAATCTCAC
The DNA here is from genome assembly GCA_014822085.1 of Fusarium stilboides. NCBI lineage: Eukaryota > Fungi > Ascomycota > Sordariomycetes > Hypocreales > Nectriaceae > Fusarium > Fusarium stilboides. Next base: position 112,115 of record JAASAY010000349.1, on the reverse strand, counting down.
TCTTTTGTTCTTTTTGCTTCCTTACTTTTTCCATCTTCTTCAGCCATGTGAGTTCTGCAGCCAAATCAGCTCATAGCTGCACCAAAAGAAGAAACGAGGAGGACGGAACAGCCACCCGTCGGTTCGTCAGTTATCAAGTGCAGTAGCCAAGTCATTAGTGTGCGCGGAAACAACAAAGCATCCACTATTTGTTCAATTTCTTCACTGAAGAAGGGAAAAACGCAGCTAGAATAGCTTCGAAAAGAAAATATTATGGGGTGGAATGCCTCGCCTCCGCCGGGAAGTGGATGAATTGATGACAACTAAAGAGAAACTTTTGGCGAAAAGCAAAGAGAAAATCTTTAGCATATACGAGAACTCCGCAAAATGTCTGAGTATGATACGTAACGTCGATCGTGCGAATTTCATCCCAGGCTCACCTTGCTTCTGTGAACCAACTGGTGTTGATGAGCTCTAAATCCTCTCAACTCCACGTACATGCAGTCATATCCTGGGTTCAGTCATAACTCACCCGAATATGCATGAATCTGCAATATATCAGAAAATGTTTGTTTCTTTTTCCTTGGCTCGGACCCTACCCGATTCAACTCCTCCTTTGTCCTTGTGCAGCTACCAATCTTCACCCTCGCGCCACTCAACCTCATTCAACACCGTTTTCTATCTCCTGTCTTAGCACCCGTTGGTCTTCTTCATCAGGTCTCACACGCCCTCACACTTTGCAATGTTTGCTTCTTCCAGCTCAACCGTCGTATCCGCGTCTAACTATTCTCCTCGGGCATTGATCTGGCGATGTCCTTTCTGTCTCCATCACTTACTTAGTAACTCTCTTTGCTTATTATGCCTCTTGTTTTCGCGTCAAGGCTCCATTTACAATCAAACCTGACTCCCACGTTTCTACGTCCCCTTCTGTGCTCGTCTGTCTCTGTCCCTGCATCGCCTCGTGTCTTCCACGTGTCGTTGGCCTGCACGGGGTCTCCACGCTTCCTTGTTTTTGCTAGACACCCTCTTCCTTTCAGCTTTGCTGGGTTCCCCTGGGAAGATATTTGTTGTTGGGAGGCGCTATCATAAAAACGGTCGTCACCAACGGTGGCGGCCTAGGCCCCTGGGAGAGGCTTCACTCATCTCTTTCCGACGGTAGAAGTATCAAAAATTGGGAATCAATAACCAACGCCAGCAAATAATGACGATATGCACCTGCACTTACTACACCAAGTTCTCTCAGTTGTCCAATGGTGATGCCGGCTTATAGCCATGCGTTGTTGGATGAGACAAGGAGGCGTCAACGGATAGCCTATCTTACTTTTCCCAACCACTTGTCAAAACAGATACAACATCTCTCAATAATGATATCCCGGCAGTTTTATCAGTTTGCTTCAAGATTTCATTTCTCATTAGCAACCAGCCAAATGGTACTCCGTATTATGTACATGCCAAGGATCCTTTGTCAACTCATAATCACACACGCTCACGATCCCCTCTCGTCACAGTCGTGCTAGCAGATTCTGGGAAAGGGGATGCCATGTCCGAAAAAGCAAACTTCCCCGTTGTAACCCATGATTGTCATCAACCCATCTCCTTCGCTTACCTACCCACGCGGATCACACCAGCAGCGATCAGCTTCTGGATCTTGGATCGCACACCGGGGTTTCTCATGTGCTCCTGGAGAGCAGCAGGATCCGACTGAGCCTGCTGGAGGATCGATTGCATCACGGGGTCTTGCATAAGGCCCATAATCTAGATACGTCAGTAACCGTTTCAGCCATTAATCAGTGGCGGGGGAATCTTACCTCGGGGTCCTTCATCAGACGCTCTCGGGTCTGTTCCTCAGACTCGTTGTCACGAGCAGAGTACATGGCCGAGAAAGCCTTTTGCTGCTGCTGCTCGATCTCGCGGGCGTTGGCACCCTTGTGGTGCTCCTGATCGATACTTTGGGCCTCAGTGCAGGCGTCGACACACTCCGAGTACTTGCGCATGCCAAAGTAAGCCTGGGCCTTGCGGATGTATGCTCGGATGAAGGTAGGGTCCTTCTTGATAGCGGCGTTGCAGTCGTCGAGTGCGCTAGGGAACTCGAAGAGCTTGACAAAGGCCGCAGCTCGGTTGCTGTAACCGCGGGGATCCTCAGGGGCTCGCTTGATCATCTCTGTGTAAGCGGCAACAGCACCAGGGAAGTCCATCTCCTTGAACTTCTTGTTACCCTCCTCACGCGCTTCCTCCGCCTTGGCAGGGTCAACGTAGGCCTTCTTTCCAGCCTCAACCTTGAGACGCTCAGTAGCACGGAGTTTGTTGAGAACATCAGGAGTTCGGTGCTCGGTCAGAGACCTGTTGTAGTTCTCGACAGCTCGCTCCAAGTCTCCCTTACGCTCGTAGGACGTACCAATACGGGCGTAGCTCTTGGCAATGAGCTTGAAGTCGGCGTAAATCTCACGTCCCTCCTCGACAGCCTTGGTACAAGCCTCAATGGCCTTGTCATAGTCTCCCTTCTCGAAATAAGCAGCTCCCAAGTTGTTCAGGTAAGTGATGTCCTTGAAAATCTCCCAAGCCTTGGTGTAGTGTGCGATAGCCTCGTCGAAGTTGCGCTTCTTGTAGTTTTCGGTACCCAGGGCCTTCTCCTTGTCGGCCTCCTCCTTCTTTTTCTTCTTCTCGAGAGCCTCCTCATCCTGCTCGGGCTCGGGCTCGGGCTCAGGAGCCTTCTTGGGCTCTGGCTGCTTGGGGGCTGGTGGTGGCGCATCGGGCATGGGAGAGTCCTCTGCGTTAGGGTCGACCTCGCGCTCACGCATCTCCAGATCAACACCCATCAGCACACCCATAACGGTCAACAGACGAGGATCACTGAAGATCTCCGAAGCATTTGAAGGGTTGTCCTTGATCGATTGCAGCTTGGCCATGAAGGAGGGGTCGGCGAGGAAGCCGCTGGTCTTGGGGTTTGAGGCCAGCTTCTGCATCATCTGAGGGTCGTTGAACATCTGGCCGAGGCCACCGCTGGGGTCTTGAGGACCGCCTGGAAAGAACAGTCAGTCATCATGTCTCGTCTTGTGTCGAGGAAAACCACTTACCAACTTCGGCATCCATGGCCTTCTTGACTGAGGCCAAGCCGCTCTTGAGCTGGGCGTTGTTGGCATCGTGCTTCAATCCCTCCTCGTACGCATCATTGGCACCCAAAAGGTCGCCCTGTCCGTGCAGAGCAGCGCCCTTGCGTCCCCAGCCCTTAGCCCAGTCGGGCTTGATCTCGGTAGTCTTCGAGGCGTCCTCCAGGGCATGCTCCCAGTCCTTCTTGGAGGCGTAAGCAGCAGATCGGTTGCTGTAAAGAATGTGGTTCTCGGGCTGAATGGCGATGGCCTCGGTGAACTTTGCGCTACGCGGTAGTTAGCAACCATTGTGTCTTACTACAGGATCTTTGCTGGAAACCTACACAGCCTCGTCGTAGTTCTTCTCGGCAATGGCCTTGTTACCTAGAGCCTTGAGCTCGTCCGCGGAAGCCATTTTGTGTGTGAATGTTCAGAATCTGAGAGTTTCGGCTTTAAACGACAGTTCTGGGGTCAAGTCTGTGATATCAAAAAGTCAAGGTGAAGAGGAAATATGAAGGTCGCCCCAGGCGATCTTTGGTGGGGAAGAAGAGGGCCAGCGATGACTTCTAGCTCATTCGATGGCAGTCTCCGCACGAAGCTTCCAATTGGGTGGGGCTAGCTTACAACAACAATGCCCCGCAGTTGCTCTACGAGGCTGAAGGACCCTTGTGATGGGAGTTGGTTCCAGGGTAGCACCAAAACATGTTAAACAAGGCAACAACATGTCTAGAAGATTCTTACTATTTCTATAAATCTTATTGCTTTCCATGTTTGGACGATAACATACTCTCGGCTAATTTCGGGGGAAAATCAAGTTAATTACATGCCGACAAATAGACAAGACATCTCACTGATTTTTGGTGAAAGAGGTTGTTTCGTGGCTTTTTTACGATAAGTTATACAGATACCTCGAATATTAGCTGGATAATCTGCAGGCCTATTTTGAGATTCTTCACTGTCATCACCATCAAAGGCTAGAGCAAACGTCCCAAGCTTGTGATACTCTCTGTTCAATATTAACAAGAGAATTCATGTTCAAACACAATTAATTCGTAACGCTATGCATAATTTTTAAGTACCACCACCTTAAGGGTCGAATGATTGCTCCTTAACAGCAATTGACGACTCCAACGCGATATCACCAGCTGACCTTCCAATCATAAACTTGTAATCTCCGCCCTTGATCACCCATTTCTGTGTCGACTCGTCAAAGAAGGCAAAGTCGCGTGTACGAACTGGCAACTCGACCTTGGTGCTCTCTCCGGGCTTCAGCGTGACTTTGTCAAACGCAGCTAGTTGCTTCAGAGGATCTCCCTTGGTGGTCTGGGCTGCACCAACGTAGACCTGAACAGCAACAGCTCCAACCACGTCGCCGGTATTGGACACCTTCACGCTGGCAGTGTAGTCACCGTCAGACTCCTTGACTTCTAAGTCGGAGTAGTCAAAGGTGGTGTATGAAAGGCCAAAACCGAAGGGGAAGTTGACCTTGTCAGCGGAGAGACAGTCGAAGTACCGGTAGCCGACAAAGACACCCTCGGCGTAGGTGACCTTGAGCTTGCCATCGACGTACTCGCCAGGGAAGTTGCCGTGCGCGGGACAGTCCTCGATCTTCTTGGGGAATGTGCAAGTAAGATGACCTTCAGGGGTCTGGGCACCTGTAAGAACATCCACGATCGAGTTACCGCACTCCTGTCCAGGGTACCAGGCCTGAAGAAGACACTGGATCTTGTCCAGCCATGGCATAGCGACCGCGACACCGGTTGAGTTGACCACAATGGTGTTGGGGTTGGCCTCGGCAACCTTGGCAATAAGGCGGTCCTGGCTACCGTCCTTAGGAAGGTTAAAGCTGACCTGATCCTGACCCTCAGTCTCCCAGAAAGTCTCGTGACCAGTGAAGATGATGGCATAATCAGCATCCTTGGCCACCTCAACAGCTTCCGCGAGAAGGTCGCGGTCGTACTCAGCCTCAGACATGTATCCTACTCGAAGGCCACATCGTCCCTCCAGAATACCGAGGTCCTCTCCAGCCTTGGGAGCGGGAGGTGACGTGTACAGTTGCAGCTTATACTTGCGTCCCGCCTCAAAAGAGACCTTGAACTCGGGAGGGTTCACACCACCGAAAAGGAAGCCCATAGCGTCACTGCAGTTCTCCTTCTGCTCGAAGACAACCTTGTCGTCGATGACAAGCTTGCTGGGTCCCAGACCAGAGACAGTGAAGTAGTATTTGGCGGTTTCTGGCGCAGTGAAGGTACCTTCAAGCGTCACATCCTTGTGGATAAAGTCGAAGCTGGTCAGAACTGAGACCTCGGAGTTGGCATGGCCCGGACGGACCTCGATAGGCTCAGGGTTGCCAGGTTCGAAGAGCTTGAAAGTGAAACCTGGCTTGCCATCCAGATCGACGACATTATCGGCAATAGGGGGAAGCATGCGGAATGTGTGAGCTCCTATCATGTTGTTAGCATTTGAAACCCGAGCCACGTTCTGGTAGAATGTCTTACCCTTAGCATAAGAAAACTCAACGCTGTCGCCAAGAGCCTTATGCAAAGCATCCCAAGGGGTAACCTTGTAGTGAGCATTGAGAGACGCGCTACCACCACCATGAGCGAGACCGATCTTAGCGTGTCCAAGGAGGGCAATCTTCTTGCCCTTGACCTTGTCCTTCGACAAAGGAAGAATCTTGTCCTGGTTCTTCAGAAGAACAATACCCTTGGAGCCAGCCTCACGGATCAGAGCCTGGTGCTCAGGGTTGTTGATAGCCTTCTCGTCGGGAATGTTGGGGTCCTTGAAACAGTTGAGGCGCTCAAGGAACTTAAGAACACGAGTTACTCGCTCGTTGATAGTCTCCTCGGAGGTCTTGCCGGCCTTGATCGCAGCAATAACATCCTCGGTCTTCCTCCATCGAGTAGGGCCGGGCATCTCAAGATCTAAACCAGCCTCGAGAGAGTCAGGAGTCGAGTTAACGCCACCCCAATCGCTCATGACGAGACCGTCCCATCCCCAGTCACCGCGGAGGACCTTCTTCAATAGAAACGAGTTGGAGTCGGCATGATGGCCATTGACTTTGTTATAGGATGTCATAACAGCCCATGGCTTGGCCTCCTTGACAGCGATCTCAAAGGGACGGAGGTAGAGCTCTCGCAGGGCTCTCTCGCTGATAGTCTCATCGACAGTCAGACGCTGAGTCTCCTGCTCATTGGCAGCAAAGTGCTTGATAGTAGCAGAGACACCCTTATCTTGCAGACCCTCGACAACTCTAGCGGCCATCTTGCCGGTCAGGAAAGGATCCTCAGAGAACGACTCAAAGTTGCGGCCACCTAGAGGATGACGGTGTATACACATGGTAGGGGCAAGAAGACACCGAGCACCCTTGGAATGAGTCTCGTCAGCAAGGGCAGCACCAACTCTCTTAGCCAGCTTGACATCAAAGGTTGATGCCATTAGGCAGGCTGCTGGGAAGCAGGCGGCAGTAGTGCCGTCGGCAAAAGAAGCTCCTCGAGCGCCATTGGGGCCGTCTGAAACCTTGACATTGGGAACGCCCTTGGAAGGGATAGGGACAGTCTCCCAAAGATCCTTTCCAGCGAGGAGGGAAATCTATAAGTTAGGTTGGTGAGTAGACTGAATTAAGACAGATGATGTATGTTGGGAGTTGACATACCTTTTCCTCAAGAGTGAGGGAAGAGACGATGGATGGAATATCAACAGAAGACATGTTGATATGAGGAGAGAGGATGGGCTATAGAGAAGTAGAGAACAGCCATCTCGTTGAACGGGAGAGAAGGGCTCTTTAATAAGTGCCACGGCCCCCTCATCAACACCATGACGAGTTCCCATCCATCGCTCGGTCGACACAATAGACCCGACTCACCCGCGTTTCAACCGAAAGTTGGCACTCATGTGCCATACTGTACCCGCTTTACTTGCATCTCCGTTGGATGCGGTGTTGTGCCATTGGATCACAACAAGCTGGTTCCTTGGTTAGTGGTGAGTTTATCGCTGCTAGTCGATGCCGGTCCGAGGCTATTCCGATGTTCAAACGGAGCTTTTCCAAAGAATAGCCAAGAGGTCCACTCGCTGTTGTTTGCTCATGTCTTTGTGTTGTTAATCCATGTCTGACTCGATAATAGTGGATGGAGTTGTAATCAGTTCTTCCAATTTGGTTAAGACTTTCTAACTAATTGTTAAGTAACGTTATCTGAAGAGATGAAGATTACCATAGCCATCGTAGGTGAAGCTAGGGTCAATTATCCCACCGGGTAAATGCCTGGAAGTCCCGTCGGAACCATCCATTTGTAGTGGGGAAGTTCAGGTCCTGGACTCCTGGTCTTCCTCCGGGGCCCCTGAAGGATCGCCATTGACAGCTGCAGAGTCAAGCACTAAAAGGAATAGCGCCATTGCCTGTGCATCACCATGAAGCGGTAAGAGACGCAATATGAATAGATGTTGTAGATATATAGTTGTTGGTCTTTAAAGAGACATTGTAAACGTGTCTCCAACTCGTATTGACAACTGTTGTTTGCCCTTGTGGCTTGAAACAAAGAAACATGCCCCTTAAAAACGTGTGCCGAGGATTATGCGCCTCAAGGAACTATCAAACAAACTCAAAACATGTGCGTCTAAGCAGTGACGCAACGAAAATCCCACACCCAAGACACGACCTGTAATCGTGTCCTCTCCATCATGAAATTGTCTACAACGCGACAATCATAGAGGGAAACCAGGAAGTCCGGCTAAAACAATGAGCGCCCATTCAGAGGCGCCCCGAGGTACGACATGTTATGTTCTTGGATTCTGGATTGAACCCCTTTTTACTGACAATTGATGGGTTATCATAGGGGAGTCATGGGCTTCAATTTCTACGGACGTGATCCTCGCCGAGTTGAAGCGACGCAAAGACAATGGCGAGAAACCTGAATGCGGTTCAAGAACAAAGGGGACTTATGACACGTCGGCGCATGTGTTCGCATTGATACTGATCTTGGTGCTCAGCACGTTAGGTAGAGTCTCCCAATTGGCGACCCTGATGCTTTACTGATACCATCAAGCATGCGGTTTCCCTCTAATATCACGACGAACGATGCGCGGCCGACGACAAAAATCAGTTATCTTCTACTGCCAGCACATTGGAACCGGTGTCCTACTGGCAACGGCCTTCGTCCACCTCCTTCCGACCGCTTTCGAGTCCATGACCGATCCATGTCTCCCCGACTTCTTTAGTAAAGGATATACACCGCTTCCTGGTCTCGTGGCTATGGTATCTGCCCTCATAGTCGTTGCTATCGAATCGTACCTCACAGCGCGAGGAGCAGGCCACTCCCACTCGCACAAACATGGCTACTTCGACTCCGACGACGAACAAGAGAGCGAGCTACCGATGATGGACACAGCTGGACTGGCCGAGAGGAGGAACGGAGCGCGACCACCGGATATTCATCTCGAGAACATGGAGAGTCAGGGTTTGGTTGCCGGCGTATCACCCCTCCCGGAGTCATCGCCCGCTGGACAGGAGTCTAAGAAGCTCAACGACGATTTCAATGATGCGGACTCAGATCTAGACTTGGACATGGCAGAGCTTGAACCCTCTGGGTCGAGCAGCATGAGACATAGAAACGGACCCTATGCTTCTCTCAAGCCTGAAGAAGCTGATGGGGAACCCCTGACTCCAATGACGCCCATGACGCCAATGTCTCTAGGACCGCAATCTCCCGAGGAGCAACAGCGCAAAATGCTTCAATGTCTCTTGCTCGAGGCCGGTATCCTTTTCCATAGTGTGTTTATCGGCATGGCTATCTCTGTTGCTACCGGCCCCGCCTTTGTAGTGTTCCTGGTCGCCATCAGTTTTCACCAAACATTCGAAGGTCTCGCTCTTGGCAGTCGCATCGCTGCTATTCAATTCCCTCGCAAATCCCTCCGACCATGGCTCATGGTATTGGCGTACGGCACCACAACACCCATCGGACAAGCAATTGGACTTATTGTCCATCGCATGTACGATCCCAAGAGTGCCGGAGGTCTCCTTGTAGTTGGTTTCATGAATGCCATATCATCGGGGCTCTTGTTGTATGCTGGTCTTGTACAACTACTGGCGGAGGACTTTTTGACAGAAAAGAGCTACAAGATACTGAAGGGCAAGAAAAGGCTGCAAGCTTTTCTGGCTGTGTGCGGCGGTGCACTATTGATGGCTGCCGTCGGAGCCTTTGCTTGAGTTACAGGTGGATCAAAAAGAAACTTGCTTATGTATATAAAATGTAATTTCTTGGCCATATTGTGTCAAATGGCGTTGTTCAAGACAGGAATGGCAATTGGGTAAATGCAAGCTAGAGGTCGTCCTGAAGACAACCAACGTTACTGTATTACTTTTCTGTTATTTCTTACTCTTAGAATCCAATGCGTATAGCTATCATCCTATGTTTGCTCACTCATAATCATATTGTTCGCCATGCAGATGTATCATGAACACCCCGGCCGGCCCCACCCTAGAAGTCCGACAACCCCGGGGTCCGGTGTCTAAATTGGTCCGCTCGGCCTCGGCATGAACCTGCTGCCCCAGGGTATTTCTATGCCTTGTCCAATTATAAAGCCCCTTTTAATCAGCTTCCGTCGTTTCCACCCACACACCCACAGGAGCTCTGGAGCTTGTAGCCATGACATGACGAGCTATCGAACCACCAAAAAGTGAGCCCAGAAGCTGATTGTTGAGTGGCTGCTTTGAAAGGCAGAGACAAACGTGCTCCTCGTGTATTTGTTCGTCTTATTCCCCTCCCTTTTTGTTTTCTTTCTTTTATCTTTATCATGTCTGGTCAACGTATCCTCCTCTTCATTGTTGCCCAGGCACTTTTTGCTGGAATTGCCATATTTCTTGCCAATTCACCGTATCGCAACATGTCGTACGCACCAACTAGCCAGCCATGGGCCGATGGGCCTATGAAGCTCGTCACAACACCGCAATATGAGACTAAGAAGGTCAGTAATTGTGTGTTAGGCGGCTCATTTGTAATTATACTCACCTGTTCAATTTCTAGACCGATCTCTTTACCACAGGCGCCACTCACATGGCTCTTTTGCACAATGCCATTATCCGTGGCTTCAATTCCATTTACCTCCAGGCTCCTCATGTCAAGGACGCTGACAAGGCCGATTTCATCGGATACTCGCAAACCTGGTTCCGATTTGTCAAGTCGCACCACGATGATGAAGAGGACAACCTCTTCCCCAAGGTCCAAGAACTGCTTGGCGATGAGCCTGTTTGGGATGAGACGCATCATGAGCACGGTAAGAACTTCTCATACTCTAAGATTCATGTTTCGTCACTAACATTGAGACCTCAGAGTCATTCCTCGCTCCCCTCGCCGAATTCAACACTTACCTCTCCAACCTCGCCTCACCCACGGACCTCAATGGCGCCGAAGTCATCAAGCATATGGACGCTTTCAAGGAAAACTTCGAGCACCACTTCCACAGCGAAATCTCCACCATTGCCGCTCTCTCAGATCACCCCAAGGCCCCTAAGGAAGACACTCCCGAGGGTGCTGCCGCCAGCTTAACGTTCAAGACATGGGGAAAGAAGACCGTCACCAAGGCTGGTGTCCTTGATGTTGTGCCTTTCTTCCTACTTAACCTGGACCGTACTGCTGAAGAAGGCATGTGGGCGAATTGGCCTCCGATGCCTGCCCCTATTAGCTGGGGCCTAACAAATATTGCTGGTTCCTGGTACGGCAAGTGGTGGAAATTTTCAAGTTGCGATTCTCAGGGCAAGCCTCAAGAGCTTTACGCCCTGCGAGACTTGAAGCAGTGAAACTAAGAAGCTAAAGACTTGCCTTATCGCTTCAAGGTCATGTGTGATTGACTTTTTCAAAAATGTCACTTGAATCCATTTCCATAGGGTCCAAGAAAAATCCCCAGAGAGAAGACATGACTCTTATATATCATGACTTTTATGCAATTTAATGATGATTTTAAGAATTTATACGACCTCATGGCTTAAACTCTGAAGTGCCCCTTTGTATTCTTTATGATGATGCCGTGATTAGTGGTATTGATTGAATTATTTGGTAGAGGGCGTCTGGGCACTTGTTGAACCCCCTGCCATCAATATCGACAAGTACGTGGCGTATAATCGTAAAGGGAGTCTGGCAAACAGCGATTTCTTTCAAGTTCATTCTTGGTATTTTGTGGCTATTGTGCTACAAAACTTGCGTTTGACAGCCACAAAAGGAACAAAGACTCAAACTGCAAACAAATCAATATTTCTTACATAGGTAGCTTTCAAAGAGGTCTTTTAAGTGGAATCGTTCACGCTCTCTACAATGGTCCCACGATGACTATAAAACCAGCTAGTCGTGGATGACTTTGGTATCCAACTGATTTCCTTTCGACTAACCATCCATCAGACCGTCTATCACGTCGTCAGTACAGACCCCAAAGACCATCAAATCCGCCTTCATATCCGTGAGTCTTTGGCATCCCACCGAACCTCCATCATGGGCTGCTTTCCCTCTTGCCTTCGCCCAAGGATGGAGGGCTACGATAAAATGTCAGACACGAGTTCGACATACTCAGGTGACAGCATCGACAGTACCATAGCCCAGGTCAACTTCAACCATCGAGAGGAACCCCAAGTCCGGGAACAACACATCGAAACTCCTTCTCAGGAAACCCCTCCTTCACCACGAACTGCCTTTGAGGAACGACTCTGGATGAGATGGCACGAAACAGAGTGCCTTGATCCTGCTAACTGCGGCCATTCGTTCGATGCAACTTATACGGAGTGCGTTCCACAGGAAGTGTGTATTATGTTTGAACATGCAAATGCTAAGATTGTGTTGATAGCTCGCCGATAAACTATCCTGGACCCCGACCTTTCAGATCTGTCAGTACAAATCCCATATGATTTCATAATCAGCATAGCTGGCAGACTCAGAGAATGCTAACTACTTCAGCCCAATTCAGGTTCTGACTACACGCTCTGTGGCAGCAAGGCGACAAACTCTGGTCGTACCTCCACAACTCGTCAAGCCTTTGAATTCGACCAAAGCACCAGTTCTACTTCCTTTGCAGAAAACAGCCTCGTAGCTCGGCGAAACAGACGATCAGGGGCCGCAAGGCTTCGACGTACTTTCTCTGACTCTGGCCATCGAAATGTTGCTCCCTCGATGAGATCTCCGCCTCACACAGCTTAAGTGTGATTCGAGACAACGATCCGAACGATTGGTAGACTTTCTGTCACTGGGAATCAAGTCGTGGTTTTTGAAAGGGTGTCGGTGATGAGAGGTACGCTGGACGTATGTGTTGTACATGAGCATCGGTTCTTGTGGCTTGGTAGAAAGTTCTCGGATACGGATGGAATTCGTAGATGGATCACGAGTGCGATGTTAACTGCTTCTTGCATTCTCAAGGGCAAGTGACATAGAACGCAGCTCGTTTAGATTTCTAGTCTTATCATCCAATGTTAGCCAACTTGCCCAACTCTAAGGTTCCTGGTTCACAGAAAGAATTGAGACCCGACGTACTTTAAGGATAAGGGGGTGAATCAAAGATAAGTATATGCTTACTCGTGAGTGATGGTGTCTTGGTATTCTATAGCTCTGATACCATGTAATCGCTTCTTGCTCTGCCAAAGACAAGGAGTATCTGAACAACACAAATTTGTCACAGATGAAATGATGGAGCCTATTCTTGCAAAGTTGACTGATCCGGAGCTGTGCAGTCACATTGCGAGGAGACTTGGGCCTGACGTATCACGAGAGGTTGCTCGTGGCACTACATGCCCTGGCTTGCTTATCAGTCTTCTTTCTGTATATACAGCACTGAAGAGAATGCGGCACTTACACTTGGAAGCACACGAGGTTGTCTTTCACTTCCCCGACTTGGACAGGAATTGGCTGCTCAAACCCTGAGTTTGGCCTATAAAGTCTTGGGCCAAGCCGCCTCAATTGGGAGCTCTACACAGCTGACTACCCTTGTCTAGTACCAACTCATTTCCCAATCAGTCTTCCAACCTAATCAACCACTTTTTCGACTCGAGGCTTCCAAGATGGGGTGCTTTTCCAGCAAACCTACCGGGGAGGAAGAGAGCAGGTCTACCCGCCACCATAGTGGTAGTCGCAGCCGACGCTCTCATGGCCATCATAGTAGCTCCCGAAACGGCCAGCGACATCGTGGTGTAGAGTTGAATCATCTGGATACAAGGCCGGGTGCTCGTGTCTGGTACGAGCAGAATGCTCCCCGGACGAGGCATCATTGATCGGCGGTGGATGGCAAATTATTTCTCTTTGAGGGTTCCTAGCTAGCAATAAAAGTCGTTAGCCTTCGATTCTGATGTTTCATGGTGTAGTTCTTTCTCAATCATGGCTCAATGGTTGTAAGTGGCCAAGTGAGGAATTGAGACAAGAGTGGAGATGCTCGCGTCATGGACAAGTCCGAAGTCCGTAGTCTGGCAGGTGGTTGGTCAACTAAGTTACCAGGGTTGTAGTGTACTTAGACGACATGTCTTTCCTTGCGTCTTTTTGATCCTGCAACTTTCAAACTCAATTCCAAACACTCACAATCAACACAATGGCTTCCAATCGTCATGTTCTTGTACTCGGAGGGAATGGACAGATCAGCAGGCTTCTTACAGTCATTCTGTTAAAGAAGTCATGGACTGTAACCAGCCTGATCCGTACAGCAGACCAAATCGACGACTTGAAGAAGATCTCTGAGGGTCTACCGGGAACACACAAGGTCGTAGTCCATGATCTTGGAAAGATTAACAGTCAGGAGAAGGCTGCTGCTGTTCTCGAAGAAGTGAAGCCGGACTCGGTGGTTTTCAGCGCTGGTAAGTTGAGATTCGGTCGAGTGTCTGTTGTAGAATATATGCTGATCAGTAGACAGGAGCTGGTAGAGGAAGCGATCAAGACACGGTAGATACCCACTTACCAAGTGTAAGAGGCTGTGTATAGCTAACGTGTTTCTAGATCAACCACATCGATCGCGATGCTGCAATCTTCTTCACCCGTGCCTCAGTCGCCAATAAGGCCATCACTCATCATCTCCAAGTATCTTACCTCGGCGCCCGTCGGGAGCAGGCGCCCTGGTGGACTCCCGAAGACTGGGAAGGCTGGAAGAAAGTCAACTCAACCTTTCTGGGTCCCTACTATGAGCCCAAGGTCGCCGCCGACGAGGCTCTCGTGACTGAAGCCAAGAAGCGAGACGGTCTGACGGCTGTATCGATTCGTCCTGGCGGTCTTACGGACAAGGAGGAGGGAGGAGTGCTCCTGGGCCAAACCAAGCAGGCCAGGGGAATGACGACTCGGGCATCGACAGCGAAAGTAATGGCGTTGTTGTTGGAAAAGGATGCTGTCAAAGGACACTGGCTAGATGTCTTGGACGGGGAGGAGGATGCTGGGACTGCAGTCGACAGATATGTTCATGATGGGACGGAGTGTGCTGAAGGAGAACCGGTCCTCAAGAACTAATCTTGGTTCGGGGGACGTCGAGTTCTTCTGGCCGGGACGGCACTTGGTGACACTCGTTCCTCGACGCTACCCAGTATAAAACACTGGCCAGGAAATCGACGGGGCGTAGTAGGGGGGCCTCGAGCTGCATGCCAAGTCCCACTCTACTGCTGCGGCCGCCGTTGCTGCTAGCTAGCTGATTCTAGTAGAAGAACGTGCGCTGGAATAGCTCATCAGGGGAAATTCGAGTCATGGAACTACAACACCAACGTTTGATTTTCAAAAATGCTATAGTAGAGATATGAAGCTCTAATCAAGTTCGAAGTTTCTTTGAAGTGTAATGGAAATAGTTTTCTATTTTTCGTTTCGTGCAACCGTCTCGGTAGTTCAAGATCAGTTGCAAGGCCTGTCACCGTCCCAGACTGATATCCCTTTATAAAATGAAACGCCTGCGGGACTGCTGCGAGATGCATTTGCTACCACTGGCAACGAGATCACTCCCGCTGCCTGGAAATCTATAAAATGCCCCATTTCTTCCGCCAAAACACTCTCCTTTCAACATCGTCACATCGTTTGTGCAGCATCATTCCGCGCAAACACTCGAAACAAAGCACTCCCAGGCTCGAGTCCAAACATCGTTTGCATTCTAGTCTTACATCTTGCTTTGCTTCGCTCGCTTTCAAGGTATGCAAACTTCCCTTCCCTTCCTTTCATTCCCTTCAGTCCCTCACACGTACCAAGCTTCGGCACGATACAACACAGCTTCTACACTACATTCACTCCAAGCATCTTCACGATCACCACCATGGGTTGCTGCAAGTCTACTCAGCGCCGCAAGACTGGCGAAGATGGCGAATTCGTCCAGCTTCAGCGCATTTCTCGCCCGTAAGTTGACCGTGAACACCCTGCCTGCTCGTGACTTGTCTTCGTGATGTAACTGACCGATCCTCAAACAGTATTAACACTGGCAACCGCGTCGAAATCAGTGGTGACAGCGGAGAATTCATTCCTGTTGGTGCCCCGACCATCTCTGGTCATCGGCTTGTCTTCAAGAAGCCCGCTGATCTCTACGGTCAGGTTACCACCTCCTTCGGAGTGACTTCTGAGGATGCCGCCACTGGTGTCCAGCAGAAGCAGAACCTCGACGTCGCCCACACTGGTGGTGCCGCTGGTAGCGAGAAGGCTGTTGCCGCCGCTACCCAGCAGGAGCTCAAGGTTGAGGACTCTGCCTCTGCCAAGAGCGCCGCCGGCCCTTCCACCAAGACCAACTAATCTCACCAACATCTACTGTCATCTGGCGGCATCTCACGGTTCTACTGGGCATGGCATACTGATTTCGGGGGTTTGATGGACTGCGAGGAACGCACATTTTTGACACCACACATGTATCTGCAGTGAGCAGCTAAGGAACGTATCCTTCGGGGCATGGGAATCAGTGGTTTTTCTGTTGAGCAAGCGTGCATTTGATTTTACGGGGGATGGAACCACGAGATCACGAAGAGCATCGGTGCAGTAGACTACGAGGCATCTGCCACAATAAACACTCTGCACACACTTGACTGTCTTTGGCGTGAATGCCCTAATATTTGCTTCATTGTGATATCCTGGTCTCGCTTGGCGGTCTCAAAGCCCTAGAACCAAAATGGTACACGCTTCGCAGGCATAAATTCGCAGTGCCATGGCCCCTCGAAGCCTGGAGACCAAGGTACAGAAGGCCGAGCAGAGGTGACTGTTTCAATAGGCAAGTCTACTCGAGGGCACCAAGATATCCATGTTTGTGGCATTTTCTCTCCAGTTCTATTGTTCATGGACGCGTCGAGGGAGCGTTTGCTATTTACAGTATTTCACCTGGTGCAGACAGGCCAAGGGAAACACTCCCTCACCCCAGCCCCACGAGGAGTTCTGGAGCCAAGAAAAAACAGCCACGGAATAAAAGATTGCCCTTTGTTTATTTTCTGCGAGTTTCCCGGGGCTACGAAAGACATGTGGAAACTGGTGGAAGAGTGTTGATGGGGCGTGGTCGCGTGGAGATAAGGGGCCACTGCAGCCGGAGCAGGTATCTGCCTGCACTGCCTGTTGCCAGGCGTCAAGAACAGAGCGACTTGTAAGATATTACTTTTCACTCGATATTGGGCAAGTGACGAGCCATTTCTTGAAATCATACTGGACTTGCAATTGTCCACCTTGATTCGGTCCGTTCCCTAGGAGTCGACGAGAAAGCACTACTGTACACAAATGTGTGAAGAGAAATCATCACTACAGTAGGCATATCTATGAAAGGCGGATCCAGTGATTCGTAAAGTCGGTTGTACTATAGATGCTGTCAAGTGTTCATGGGATGGTTCGTCCATCTAAAAGCAGTGAAGACAAAAGACGTTGAAATAAAGTACTCGACTAAATTATTGGCTTATGCCGTGTTCTAGACCCCGGAAGTATGTAGCTAAGACAAAAGAGTATCTGCTCCAAGTAGCCAACAGAAGTGGGAGCACAATCATTACCCCTGCAACAATTTCCAGCCCATGGAAACTTGCTCAAATCTACGCACAGCTGGGTCCTCACCTGACAATCACACGCGACAATTCGCGAATTTGCGCCCATTTCTTCTAGAAATACATTCTCAGCTGTCAATAGAAAGGGTTCAATGTGAGCTGAGCATGTATGATTTACAGGTACGAGACGTGGGGGCAAAGATAGAAATACTGTCCCAGCCCCTTCCTTCTCGTGCGCCTTCTTACTCGGCCGCAGATACGTTAGACTTTACAACAGTTGCCATGTACAACGGCCTTCTTTGAATCTTCCAACTTTGTCTGTTTTAAGCTTCGACTTGCACCAAAGCTTGCTTCAACATCAAAAACATCGTCACCATATCCAACTTCACTTATCCCACTATGACTACGACTATGGCTCACGACCACGACATGCACATGACGGGCATGTCAGGAACTGGTACCATGACGATGGACATGGCCGCTGCCACTACTTCTGGCTCCATGTCTATGGACCATGGCGGTATGGGGGGCCAGTGCAAGATTTCTGTACGTTGACCTTGTCTCCTTTTCGAGAATATTCTGGCTAACGTTTATATTCTTAGATGCTCTGGAACTGGAACACGGTCGATTCATGCTTCATAGCCAAATCGTGGCACATCACTTCAAAGGGCATGTTCGCAGGCTCATGCATTGGCGTGATCCTCCTCGTCATGTTCCTCGAGTTTCTCCGCCGCTCCGTCAAAGAATGGGACCGATATCTCCTCCGTCAACATGCTGCCAAGTTTGAGGGATCACCCAGTGTTACTGCTGTCCCGGCTGGTGCTTCCGATGCCAATGGCTCTGACAACGGCAAAAATGGAAACGCCGTTGTCAACCGTGTCAACCCTCTGCCTCCGTTTCGTCCCAATGTCTGGCAGCAGGCCATCCGAGCTTTACTACACGTGATGCAGTTTGCGGTGGCCTACTTTGTCATGCTTTTGGCCATGTATTACAACGGCTACTTCATCATCTGCATCTTCATCGGGGCTTATTTGGGTGCATTCGTCTTCCAATGGGAGACGCTGAGCGCTTCTGGCAATACCAGTGCTTCCAAGGAGGCCACTGTTTGCTGTGGTTGAAAGGAGTGACAATGACTCGATGGATTGGGTTCTTACAGCTGATGTTTGGAGGACTGCTCAAAGCATTGAGGAATCAGGCTTTACAAACATTTTCTTTTGGTGTTACCGCAGCTGTTTCTTTGTCATCGTTCTGCCTGGCTCAGACAATGCATGTATGAGATATTCTTGGTCTTAAGATACCTAATTGCTTGCTTGTTTCATAGGAAGGCAGTCTGACTGTGACTGAGCATATGAATGGGTAAAAATAGGCCCACTGGTTCGATAAGGCTGGGCACTACTGTACCTCCACTAAAGGATGCTTGGCTCGTAACAGTTGATGCTTACAAAGCTGTCATATACTTGCGTCATTTACAAGGCCTTATCAACCTGTTTTCGAATAGATCGTGTAAGAGTATCATTGCCACTAGTTTTGATGTTTTTGTTACTTGATTATTGTTCTTTGGTACATTTTCTGATATTGTAATGGGGCTGACAAATTGACTTGGCGAGCTAAGTTGACGACTCCAATTTCCATTGGCCTCGACCGTCGATCCTTAACATGGGGTTGACCTACTAACCCAATCAAGAAGTCCCCTTGCGACCAACTCCAATCTTTCATCAATGCAACAGCGTCTTTAACGACATCAATCTTCATACCGCTCACGCATTCATAAGAGGAGCGATCATCATCGTCATCATCATCATCGTCTAGCTGCTCTCCCTTTATTTCAAGCGGTCTGGGGAGTCATCTCCGCCAGCCTCGATCAAATCACCATGTTTCGCCATCTCATGTCCTCAAAGGTGCGCTCCAACGCGGGCTGTTGGACGTGTCGCCTCCGTCGCAAGAAATGCGATGAAAAGCGTCCCGTCTGCGACTCATGCGGCGCTCTCGAGATCACCTGTTACTTTCATGATGAAAAGCCTGATTGGATGGACGGCGGGCCAAAGCAAAAGGCCATGGCCGAGAAGATCAAAGCTCAGGTCAAGAAACAGGCCAGTCAACGTCGCGATCGCAAGTACATGGATATGCTTGAGGCCGGTACTCGTAATGTCACTCTGCAAACCGACAACCCTCAGCAGCAACCTCACGATGCCGCCATGTCCGCTGCATCCGACACAGACCCTCCATCAAGTCATGACTTTGGATCGACCCCAGCTTCAAGCAACACCAGTGGCGCATCCCCTCCTGATATGCCCTGGCACAGTCACTTCTCAGTCCCCCATGAAGATCCAAGTAGCTCAACTGGTGCCAGTACTGAGATACACTTCATCATGATCTATCTCGACTACGTCTTCCCTCACTTGTTCCCCTTCTACCGCCCTCCTATCCTCGCCGGCGGCCGTGGTTGGGTGCTCGATGTCTTACAGAGTAACAAGTCTGTCTGGCATACAGCCATCTCACTCACTTCATACTTCTTCAGTATTGTCATGGCCAATGGTGCATTAGAGCATGAAGAATGCACCAACCGTATGGTCCATCAGCTGCAGTCTCAGCTTGAGATGGGCCTGAGAGAGCTGCAACGTGAGATGAGTGCTGTCAACCACAAAGTGACTTGCGCTGGTGTACGCGACAGGCTCCTGGTTCTTCAGGCTATTTTGCAGATGCTCATCTTTGAAGTCTCGACAAGCAACAAGGACCATTGGAAGATGCACCTCGACGCCGCCATCACTATGTATCAGCAGATCCTTCCCAAGCCCGAGCAATGGGGCGAGACCTTAGAGGCTCTCTACAGCTACCGTTGGCCGCCCCCGGAGATGGGTGTACGTCGACCCTTTAGCACCCATCAAGCTGCCCTTCGCTTCTTCACAGCCAATGTACTTTACATCGACGTCATGTCCAGCATTACACTTGAGCAGGCGCCGCGCCTTCAGAAGTATCAGGACAGCATTATGCCTGGGTGCAAAGCCCACACTGCTCCAGAGGAAGTTCGAATATCTGGATCACTCTTCATGGAAGACTACATCGGACTTCATAATTGGGTTGTTCAGATCATCGGTGACATTTCTGCGCTGGCTGCCTGGAAGAAGCAACAAAAGAAGGCGAACTCGTTGTCAATAAACGAGCTTGTCCAGCGAGGTAAAGTCATGGAAGATGCTATCAGGGGAGGCCTCAGCGTCTTCGAGGTCCAGGCCCAAATGCCTGGCCCATACCTTGATCCTATCATGAGTGTGGTCTCCAACCCTTCGCATCCTCATGACATCAATACCAAGAAAGCCCCCGGACTTGCAGTTAACAACCAGATCTGGCTTCAAGCCGCTCTCACATATCTCCACGTCGTCATATCTGGCTGGCAGCCATCCTGCCCTGAGATCCGATACTCCGTCGGCCGCATGACGGAGCTCCTGACGGCCCTTCCATCCAACACCTGCCTCAGAACCCTGGTTTGGCCCTTCTGCATC
Source organism: Fusarium stilboides (assembly GCA_014822085.1). Classification (NCBI taxonomy): domain Eukaryota; kingdom Fungi; phylum Ascomycota; class Sordariomycetes; order Hypocreales; family Nectriaceae; genus Fusarium; species Fusarium stilboides. Next base: position 91,632 of record JAASAY010000349.1, on the reverse strand, counting down.
GCCGGCTGTCTATCACCCCCAGAAGACGAGGATAAGTACCGCGCGATGGTAGAACGGATGGGACCTATTAGTGTGTTTGGCACGGTTAGAGAGGCGCTGGAAGTCATGGAAAAAGTTTGGTCAAAACGAGATCAAATCGACGAGAGCTGGGATATGGCCAAGTGCCTGCAGATTTTGGGACATGAAGTTTTGCTGATTTGATACCCTTGGAAGGCGCACCGCCTGTTCGTATTTGGATGTAACTGGATTATTTGCTTAAGTTTTTGATATACAATTGGTGTTCTTTCTTGACCAAGTCAACGAGGGGGAAACATGCATAGTTGTGGGGGACTGACAATGGGCTCGTTGATCTTGGGTGGTCTTTACTTCAATCTCTCTTTAGGAAAATGCTGCGTGTGGATGGAGATGGCCTCTCTGCCTTACAATCATTCAGCTTGTGCTCCTATATACTTGCTAGCCGTTGACCTGATCGATTATGCTTGTATTAGTCCTTTAGGTGATGTCGTTTGTCGACGTGACTGACTATAGGTTTTACATATCAGACCCTCGGAGCTTCTTTCATGGCATATTGATCACAAAGTTCAGAGGCACTATTGTTTGATGGTTGAACAACCCATGTCCAAACCTCGAAACCCATTTTTATTCATTTTTCTGATGATGATATCGATCTAACCAGTAGACATTACTCGTTTGTTTCCCAAATCCCTCGTTACCTCGACCCAAAGCAAAAAACAAAGCAAAGTGTCCAATCTATTATATCCTTCAAACACGATTACCTTCTAGATTCTTTTTCCACCAAAGAGTGTCTGTCTCTTCTCGAGCAGACCTAAATCCCACCAACCTTCCACTCTCTCCATGAGTGTCTTACGTTTCGACCACATCCTTTCCAAAGGGCTCTTAGGGCTGTTATCATCCATATGTCCTGGTGACAGTGGAACCGGAGGAAGAGGAGGAAGGTCCTGCAGAGGCCTCGGGACCTCTCTCCTCTTGACTCGGACAGGCGCCGTGGGGGGCGGGGGACACCACGGCTGGCGTACGCTCTCAGCATCAGACGAGTCACTATCGAACCGCTTCGCTATAGCCATCGTCCCCAAGCTTCGCTCCTGGGTCATGGCAGGTGGTCCCTGACTGATACCCAGGGCGTTGATCTGCCCACCACGGCCGTACCCTCAACCCTCGATGTCCTTGGGAGCAGGGCGAGAAGCGCCCTTTGTGCGCTTCCAAAGACATCCAGAGGTGATGGCAGAAAAGGCGAAGAGCACGCACAGGGCAATGCTAAGGCCCCAGATGGACTTGATCTGGTAGCATGAGGCCTTGTCGGGGTCGACCCAGGCGAAGGTGTTGCTTCGCGAGTGGTAGACGTTGTGGAAGAGAGAGTTGATGAAGTTGGCCGTGTTACCGTCCGAGGGGAACTTGGGGCACGAGAGGTAGCTGACGGGCTTGCCGACTGTGCAGGCCACAACGATGCAGGCGATGAGGAGCATCAGATCAGCGCCTGTGGCCAGGAGGAGAGGAAGCATGCCATCCCAGTAGAGGATGTAGGAGATGGCAATGTAGAGGGTTGAGATGCAGGACTATAAGGTGTAAGTAATTTGTCACGATTTCACTCATCATATTCAGAGTTAGGGGAAAGACTTACAACAACCAGCGTTCCAATCAAGGCAGTTGGCGCCGCATAATCGGCATTGGTTATCTCACCAATAAAGTTGGATGTCAAGCCAATGATCGTAATAAGAGAGATGAACTCCATGGCTCGCATGGCAGTCCAGGTGTGCCCGAGGGCGCCGAGAGCAGGCATGGGCTGCATCTTGATCCTGAGTTTTCCAACAGCTTCTGTGTTAAGAGAGAGACGAGGGCGCGACGAGCCGGCTGTGCGCAGCGGGAGGTTCTTGGAGTAGAAAGGGATGGAGGGGGATGAGGAAGATATTTTGTTCTAAGTGAGAGACCCGCCCTTTGATAGAGGCGAGAGAGTTGGTATATAAAAGAAAGAAATCGTTACGAGATCGTCTGGTCGTGATGCTAAAGATTGATGCAGATAGAGAGAAACCCAGAACCAAACAAGGTAGAGGACAAAGGAAAATAAGGAAAAGAGACAAGGAAAGAAAAGAGAGAGAGAGATTGTAGTGTTTGTTGTGTAAGTTGCTTGATGAAGAAGAGAAAGGGTTTGTCACAACGCCCGAAACCCCGTGTCTTTATACACATCTCATCAACAACAAAACTCTCCAGAGACAAGGACTTGAATACACAAACTAAGGTCAAGACCAAGACCAAGACCAGGTAGCACCTTGTCTGGTCTGTTTCCAATTACAGCAACCGCCGTAGTGGTCCGGCTACCAGCCGCGTCTCGTCCCACGCCATCGCGCTTCACGTACTACCATAGACGACCATGTCAACCCTGGCAACCAAAAAACATGATACAAGGCGACTCTTCTTGTTCCTCGGCGTCTGGTTCTTGGGCCAATAAGGCTCCAGAAGACCAAGGTCATGGCGGCGCTTAAAGTTGCAGGGATGTCTCTTCAATAGCCGCGCAGGAAAGGCGGCTGGTGTTTCAACATATTTCGACATGGCCATGATTGGATGAGAGGCATTCTTAGGGGAGAGCGGTTCGATAGCCCGGGTGAGGCTCGTTGTTTAGGATACGGTCGCATATAGGGCGAGATTGAAGTCCACTCTTGTGGGTGAAGCCATAGTGAGTCCATTGTTGCAAGTTATTCTGGGATAGTCGTCCTCCTGCAACGGGAGATTGAGCCGGGCCAGGATTCTACGCTCTAGTATCTTGGCTCGCGATCCTCATCTTTGGGATCCGCGATGATCGATGAACCATAGTTGGTTAGTCTTCACCTGATACCGCTTACATGCAGCATATCGATCTAATGCTGGCCTCCACATACGGCCTAAACAATGAGTTAGTCGGCTGAAAATAGAGCGACATGACATGTCAGTTCATTTTTGTTGCGCCAGACGCCTATCTAGGATCCTATTATCAAAACAAAATGCTGCCCCGTTGCTGATTATTCTGTACATTCTCAAGGCTGCCGGACTAAACATAGCATCAATACACTGACTGTGTCTCGGTTCCAGGCTATGATCACCATCTTCAAATAGGCTTAGTACATCGGCTTAACCCAGGAGATCGTCAAAGGCAGAGCCGCCAGTCTTGGGAGGAGCACTGCCACTTGAAGTTCCTGCTGCCGATGGAGCACCCCAGATTCCAGCGCTGCTCTTCTCCTTGGCCAACTGGCCCATTGTGGGTCCAGCTGTGGGCGTCTCACTCTTCTTGATGCCGGCACTTGCCTTGCCCCAGAGAGCTCCAAAGGCATCTCCACCAGCAGCAGGTGGCTTGGCCGAGGGGCTGGTGACAGGCTTCATGTTAGCCATAGTAGAGGGTGTGTTGGAAGAAGCGTTTCCAATGCCCGAGAAGGCAGATCCTGAAGGAGGGTTGGATGGTTGTGCCTGGACAGAACCGAAGTAGTTGGGACCAGACTGCTGGAAACCAGAGGGCTTAGGTGCCTGTGCCGCAGGGGCAGCGGGAACTTTGAAGGCAGAGTAGTTCGCTCCAGGGGTGCCTGTGGCGCTTGGTGCGGGCGAGATCGATGCCATGCTGACCATTTGGCTGATATCAGCCTGTTGAGGAGCCGACTGAGGTTGGGGTGCTGCGAACCGGGCAGTCGAGGAGGCTGCCGATGTCACTGGAGCAGCCTGCATAAAGTTGTTGGATGGTGCGGCCTGTGCAGGGGCAGCGGACTGGAAGTCGTCGAACTCATCGTCGTCTTCGGTTTGCGCAGGTGCAGCAGCAGCATTGCTAGGGGTCAGCGCAGCAAAGCCAGAGTTGTTGGACGCGGATGGAGCTGCAGAAGATGCTGGCGCAGGGTCGTCAAAGGAGAAGAGGTCCACCTCAGGTTCCTTCTTCTTAGGCGGCTCAGGGGCCTTCTTAACGGGAGTTCGCTCCGGTCGCTTAGCTGCAGCTCTCGTTGAGCTGGCAGCAGGTCTCTCGCCCTCGTCAAACTCATCATATTCCTCAAATCCTTCAGATCTGCCGGCACCGCCCTCTCGCCAATCGTCAGACTGACCACCGAAACCACCACCATCACCATAAACACCTCCAGAGTATCCGCCAAAGTTGCCGGGCCCGCCGCTGCCACCAGCGCTGCCACCATAACCAGCACTTTCGCTGCCGAAACCACCATAACGGCTGGAACTGCCGCTCGAGAAGCCGCCGCCAAAAGTAGCGCCGCCCTCAACACCGGTGTACTTGTTCTTGGTCGCACGTGCCTTCTTGCGCTCGGTTCTAATGCGGTCCACGTCGCTCAAGAGATCAGCCAGCTCCTTGGCTCGGTTGCGCACGTTGATGCCTTGGTCCTTTCCGTTCTGGTCAATAAAGTGGAATTGGCGAAGCATCTTGAGAAGGGAGATGTGTCCTCGGGCATCATCAATAACTCGCTCGGAACCATGCTTGATAAGAAATTCGAGTAATTGGAGGGCCTTGTAGATCTGGCGCCACTCCTCGGCGGCCTTCTCGGTGAAGCGACGGTAAATCATGGGCATGATCTCGTTGAGGGTTTGGCTGGCACATGGTCAGCAGCTGGAATAGTGTATGGTTCGAGTTGGCGTACTAGTTAAATGTTCCGTTTGCAATCTCTTGCATCAGGGTAGACGAAGCACCCCATGGCTCGTTGTTTGTGGCCTCGCGCACCTGAACATGGGTAAGTCCACCGTGTCCCGACCAGTCGTCGCGTAGAGCTCAACCAACCTTGGACTCCATCTCGGTAAAGTTCATAACAGCTGAGAATATCGTCAGTGACCAGCAGGCGCAGCAGAAAAGCCACGGGAAAGAGAGGTACCATTTTGGGCCTTTCGAAAGCCTGCCTTGATGTCATACAAGGTCAGGTTCGAGACCGTATTCTTCAGATCGTTCATATCCATGGTGAGCTAATCCAAGATGAAAAAACCGGGAGATGATTGAGAAGATGAGCGCAGAGAGCGTAGAGTTCTAACAAGCTGTTGCTGCTGCTCTACAACTCGGGATGAAAGATTCCAATGTGAGGGATGGGATATCTAGATGTTCAAGATGCCCCTTGTTGCGCTACGGCCATGGTGGACACTTGGACATTTCCCAGTGCCCAACGTCAGCATGGATCATGGCTGATCACGTGACTGGCAGATGTGCTCTTGTGATGAAGATTGGATTTATGACCTCGTGAATCATACAAAGCCTGTATCACTTGGACGAAAGAGGATTTCAATAGAGGATCCTATTCTATATTTCGATTGACGTGTATGACTTGCTGTTGGGCCTAGAACCGAGGTCTTATCCTGGTCGAATAGTTCATCTTGACCCAAAGAAAGCCTCCATTCAAAGTACCCGCCCAGGTGGGTCAGTAAATAATCGGTACTCTGCCTAACTTTAGGATAATAATCAAACCATATTTTGTGCTAAAGATACCCTAAAGTGCTTAGACTATTTTGTCGCCTCTTACCTAAAGAGACAGAGTGCCGATTATTTAGAGGACCGCCTGCCGCCATACAACCTTAGACTTCAGGCCTGAACTGGGGGAGCTCACCGCGCTAGAATACCAGACGTCAAGTTGGCCCAAACTTTTATTCCCTTTCTTGAGACCAGTCCGAAAGACCAACCTCAACACGTACATCACCAATCTCTGTAATTCTATCTGTCTAATTATTCACCTTCATTGTACTATCAACTTTTCTCCCAAGTACATTAGCCTTCAAGGTATGTGAAAGTTCGATTATTTCTCCCTGCCGCGTTTGCCTTTGTTCCACCACCAAGAGCTTTCTGGGAAGCTCAACTTGGAGCTCAGCCGAGCTACAAAGAGAGAAGCAAGACGCCTTCGAGCAAACATTGGACCTCCGAGCACCTTCTGAGCCAATGCCAAACTATCCCGATTCCGATTGGTATCTGGGAAAAGCCGCTTGAACCCGGTCCAACGCCGGTCTTGCTGTTGGCTTTTTGTTATCTTGGTTCTTGTCCTGCTCTTGTTGCTTGCCCCTGTCCTCTCACAGCTTCCCGGTCTTGCGGAGGGAGCTTCTTGTGCCTACCCAGGCTATTCATCCACAATGGTCAACACGGGTTGATGGACTGGATGAGACTCGAGGTGGAGGGGCCATGCAATGACAAGAATCCACCGAGGTGGCCATGTCCCTTGCCCCCTCCAATGGGCGTTGGTCCTTGGGCAAAAGTCTGCTGCACCTCGGGCATATCGGGCCACTCACTCGACGGGCTTGGATTATTGCTCTTCTGGCCATCTTTGGACTGGTTGTTTGAGGGGCTACATCCAGCGCTGAGACGTGCTTGACGTGGCCCGGGCAACCTCCATCAGCTCAAAGGTAGCCCCATCGAAGCTATGATGGGGAGAGCGATTGAGTCCACAGCTGAATGTGGTCTCGGTCTTGCTCAATGCTCGCGCTATTTGTACATGGCGGTAGCAATGGCGGTCAGAGCAGTGGGAGCCAGGGGCGCTGCTCATCCGCTCTACTTGTTCAATAACAAGCATTCATCATTGATCAGCACAAGCTGTTGCGAAGCTCCCCTGCCCCACAGTGGCCATGGCCATAGCCACGGTGACCTCATGGAGACGACTCGCCAGCTTGGGGGGTGCTTAGCAGCCAAAACAAGGAGACGAAGCTACCCGGCTCACTTCACGTGACCGCGGTTTCCGACCGATTCCACTTTAACCCCTCTTCCGCGTGCTTCGATTGGCTCCAACGGCCCCGCGCTAACATTTTGCCCCTCCAGCTTGCTCAAAATGAGACCCTCCCTCATCAAGCCCCTCCTACCCCGCCATACCTGCTTCTCTGCCGCGAGAACTTCTTCTTCTCTTCCTCAACTCTCCAACGCATTCCGAACTGTCAGATTCTTTTCAGCTTCATCCGCAATCATGAGCAACAAGGTGTAAGTTCTCTCGTGTCGAGCATCATCCTTCCTGCAATCATTGCTGACTCTGAACAGTTACTTCGATATTGAGTGGGAGGGCCCCGTCTTCCAGGGCGGCAAGCCTACCACCACCGTCAAGGGTAAGCTCTGGTTCCCTCACGATGCTATCCATCATCATCAATTCCCCTCGATGCGTTGCATCCTCTGCTTCCCAATGCCTCGATACCCGTGTCCAAGCAGGTCATCACAGCTACATTTGCTGTTCTTGTGCTTGCGATATTCGTCATGACCTTGTCATATCCCTCAACTCTACCCAAATCTTTCCACCTGTTGCAATTGAAGCTAACATTCCTCCTCCTACAGAGCAGAAGGGTCGCATTAACTTCAACCTCTTCAGCGACGTCGTCCCCAAGACCACCGAGAACTTCCGCGCTCTCTGCACTGGTGAGAAGGGCTTCGGCTACAAGGGTTCTTCCTTCCACCGAATCATCCCCGACTTCATGCTTCAGGGTGGTGACTTCACCCGTGGTAACGTACGTTCTCAATATTGAAAATCACGTAACACAAGCTAACATTGTAAAGGGTACCGGTGGTAAGTCCATCTACGGCGAGAAGTTCGCCGATGAGAACTTCAAGCTGCAGCACGACAAGCCTGGTCTGCTGTCCATGGCCAACGCCGGCCCTAACACGTAAGCACATGGTTTTGCCATCTACAATACAGTCCACTAACAATATCGCAGCAACGGCTCTCAGTTCTTCATCACCACCGTCGTCACCTCTTGGCTCAACGGCCGACACGTCGTCTTCGGCGAGGTCGCTGACGAGGAGTCCCTCAACATCGTCAAGGCTCTTGAAGCTACTGGTTCCGGCAGCGGTGCTGTTAAGTACAAGCGTGCCACCATTGTTGACTCTGGTGAGCTGTAAACAGCCCCAAGCGTTATAAGACAAAAGGCACGATGAATGGGATTTTGGGAGCACATAACAAAACCTCGAAGAGGGCTAGCGATATGGAGCTAGGCATTCACGAGCTGGCATAAGAAGCTAGCTGCTAAACAATATCAACCATTCGAAAACCAAAAATGCTACAACTTGTTTCGTCGTGATGTGAAGATTTTGATTGATAAACATCGCTTGTACACAGCTTGCCGTACTGTCTTGAGACAGTTGGTGACTGCTGCGATCGGCTATATACTATATAGCCTTCGCTTGTCCTACTACGCCGTTGCTATTTCCCTAAAACAAGAAACAAGAAAGCCAATTTCCAGACCATAACTCCATTCTCCATTGGATATCAAAAGCGTCGGTGTCGTATCGTTCTTGCAAGTGCAAAAATTGCACTAATACTCTATTCAACTCCCAACCATCTCTTGAAATACTCGCAGTTATTGGGACCTACAGGCCCACCTTCTTCGCAAATCTCAAACACTGGGCAGCGTCCGCAAGGAGCTTCGGTGAAGGCGCTCACGAAGGATTCGGGGCCGCCTTCACGCCCTGTAGGGTCATCGCGCCCGGCCCAGCTCTCCAAGGACTGCTTGGCAATACGAGAGACGCGGTATCCGATCTTGCTAGCCACCTTGACTGGTTCGACGAGGTTATCCCAGACGAGGACGTCGACAAGCTTCTGCACGTCGTGCTCGGAAAGGATGGTGTTGTGGGTGATGCCGCTCGAGGAGAGGAGACGGGCAATATCACGGACGGTCGGGTAGCCTGTGTAGCCGGCGGGAAGAGGAAGGAGGGCGTCTTTTCGGACAGAGGTCGTCGTAGATGTCTTTGGTGCTTTAGCTGGGGGCTCATCCATGTGGCTAGCATCGCGCTTCTTGCCCTTTTCCACGCCGCCCTTGATAACACCCTTCTTGGGTGCCTGCGCCCGCGCAGCACCACCTCCGTGTGTGCTGTGATAGCTGCTCTGACGCTTAATAAAATCAAATACGACACGCTGTAGGTCTTCAATGAAGGCCTCGTCGAGGTTCTGGTCGGTATACCACGGGCCACCTGTGGCGCGATCGCTGGGCCGTATGGAGGCCTTGATGAACATCTTCTTGTTGGGGTGCTCGACATTCTTGAAGGGCGCAATGAGACCCTTTGTCTGAAGATGCTTGAGGGCGTTCTTGAGGACCGAGTCGTGCATGTTGAGACGCTTCTGGAGCGTCTGGGACCAGATGCCGTCGCCGCCCGAATCGTCGATAAGAGAGTAGACCATGACCTGCTCATCGGTCGAGCACTGCTTGTACCTAGAGACCAATTGTCAGCCATGCGCTCAACAAAGCTTCTGGAGTTACTTCAACGCACTTGTGGGCTTCCTGGGAGTCGCGCCATTTCCATAGCACTTGGCCTGAGGCCTCGCGCATGGTGATGAAAAGCTTGTCATCAGTGAGGGACTGGACAACGCGGGCAAGCAGCATGAGGTCGCGGTTGGGAATGACATCGAGGCGCATGAGATCGTCCTGAGAGAACATATCGGTTCCAGACTCGCGACAACGGTCGTATAGCGCCTGTTTCCAGACACCAAGCTTGGCCGTCGCGGCGTCGCCCTCGGCGGGCGCGGGGGTCGGCATTGTGAGTCAAGCGAGCGATGCGATCGTCTGGTAGGGAATTGCTAAGAAGGACGGGGTTCCTTAGGAAATTCGAGTACAGATGATATTTGATGCTACATTGACATTAGATAGCGAGTGGTGGCGAGCAACAAGAAGAAAGGGAATAAATATGACGATGGTGGGATGGGATGTCTTGTCGAGTCAAGTCTGTTAGGTTGGAAATAATTATTTTTTGACTCCCCCGCAGTCGACGCTAGCTCGTCCCCTACCCTGCTAATCTTCAGGCCAAAAAGTGAGCCGGCGGAATGTCGGCTCTTGAGCGGAATGTGGGGGATCTTATCAGCGTTTCGGTCCCCCACCATGCTCGGGATATCGTCACCCTATACTTGAAGAGTATCACAGGCGTCTATAAAGAATGTGCATAATACCATATTTGAGTTAGTGTTATGGGTTTAATCTGATTATCTAATGATATCTAGCCTTTGTGTGGCCAGGCTCTAAAGTTAAGTTGGAAGGGTATGTGTGTGTGTTGCCACCAAGTCAGAGTTGAGACTTTCTTCCAATGCTGCTGCAGAATCTCATGTCAAGTCTTCATTCTTAACATTGATGAAGTTGCAGTAGAAACCCACAAACTGTTACTAGTAGATCGCCAAGCTCCCAGTAGGCAAATAATTTGATCTATATACAATTGTTTTGTCTAACTGTCCAACTACCAAGTGTTTTGCTCCGGAGTAAACACATATGTTTTCCTGGTGTATGGCTCTCGCGAGATGCAGCTTTGTGGGTAACTTTGCATGCCCAGGCACCTAAGTTTTGAACGCGAATTCTATGTTTGTTCAGAATAAAAACAAAATTTCGAGTAGATCAGGCGGGGAGTCAGCACTGCTATTAAGCGTAAGCTCGAACCTTGCACGATATCTTCTTGCATTGTGAAACTTTAGGTGAATGCGAGCAGTCCTACTCTCCCAAAGTGTATTTGTATTGTCTTATAAATATCGCGCCCATTCTCTTTACCGTCCTCCCGTTTCTTCCCTTCTGTTCAATACCCATCGTCAAGACGCTGTACACTGAAGCTACAAGCCAACTCACGAACAAGATCAAACCCGCCATAACCAAGTCTTTTGAACTTACATCAATATCCTCTTAGTCATTCTGCAGAATATCCATCTATAAATATTCACAATGCTGGGTGAAGCCGATAAAGCTGACATTGAAAAAGAAGTCTATGACTTCGTAGAGGCAGTCTTTGCTGATAAGGAGGCAGCCGAAAATACAGAGGACAGCAGCGACGACAGCAGCAGTCCTTCACCAAACGAAACAATGGTTAAAAGTGCGACTGCAAACACTAAACAGAGCACTCACACAAACCGTCGACCACCCATTCACCTCCCCAGGGAATTTGTGAGCAATGGAGTGTTCAACTAAGGCACATACAGGCAGGTGGAACCCACTCCTCCTCACTGCCCATTCACCGACAACCGGGACCGTTTGATAGAGTCATGTTTTCTGGCCGTCGACCAGGAGGATGTTGTATCTCCTACCTTGGCGACACAAGATAACTCGCATGCTTTAGGACCTGTGGCGTGGCTCAACAAGGGACGATCCGGGAGTGGTAAAAATGAACGAAGAAGCACAGCTTATAAGGACTCACTGGGAAAAAGTGATTGAGCATTTGGTATATGTTTGGATAGGTTTAGCTCCAGCCACTCAGTTTCACAAGCAACCATCTTCGAGGACATGCATGTGATCTTAACAGGCAAAAAGTTGCCGCTGGAATCTTGGGTGTTCAAGAAAGTCACCAACGATAAATCAATGACGGGGTATTCAGGAACAGTGTTTGTCAATATAAATTACTTCCTTTCGCTATGATGTCAAATTAGAAACATGAAACCTCGTAATACCTAGCACAGATGGCATTCCTATTATGCATGGCCAAGCTGAATACCAGCCATTCACACAATCCGATGCCTATCCCTTCGTGCCACCTTTACCCCTACGCCCGGAACGCCTGACTGCAGGCCACATCTTACCATCGCTATGATACAGGATGTTCGTCTCCATAACCCTCGATGCTATGCCGGAGGGTGGTTGCGTACATGCGAAGACAAGCGCGGCGTGAGCTTTTGCTTGTAACGTGCAAATGTCTAATGAATCCAGATGAGTTGTTTCCCGGGCTGCTCCTAGTTCGCGGGACTCTTGCTCTTCTCCTTGGGTTGCTCTGGCTTGTCCTTCTCCGTGTCGACATCCATAGCGTCGTCAGGTTGCTCGCCCTGGGCCTTCTCGGGTGCTGTCGTAGGCTTTTCGGCGGTTTCTTCGGCAGGTTTGGGCTCTGAGGTGGCCTCCTTAGCAGCGGTGCCTGGGGCTTCCTCGGCAGGAGGCTCCTCTTGTGCAGGCTTCTCCATAGGGGCTGACGGTTCAGTAACCGCCTCGGGCTCGACTTCTTCCTTCTTGATCGTCGTTGTTTCCTCGGCAGCTGCTGTGTCTTCCATGCCTACATCGCCATCTCCGTCCACGTTGGTCGCTTCAGATTCCTTGGCGGTCTTATCAGACTTTTCGACCTCCTTCTCTGGTTGATCCTTCGTGGGCTGATCATGTGCCGAAATGTCGTCGATGGTATCGTCGTTGATATCGTGGACATCTTCACCAGCGTGCTCTTCGACGGGCTCATCGGCGGGCGTACCGTTGGTAGTCTTGGCAGGAGGGGCGTCGGGGTTATCAACGTCCATCTCACCCTTGCGGTAATCGGTAAAGCTGCGCTTGTTACCGTTTTGTCGAGTGGCACCGTGAGCGCGAGCCATCTCATCATCGTCGCTGGCTTCAAATTCACCCTCGTGCTCGACATGCTTGTCCCAGCGATGTTCTGTCATGCGCACGTCCTTGTTCTCGTCCTCATCGAGGTCATCCAACTCAGCTTCCTCTTCATCGGTCATACCACCAAAGGGCTTTCGCGGAACATCTTGCAACTGCACTGACGGTGCAGGTCCAGTTTGTCGGAGGTTGTCGATAACTGCGGAGGTGATCTTCTCGAGATACTCTCGGCTGTTTGAGTTCTCCATGTTTGAGGATCGCACATTCAGTTCAAAATCAGGAGCGTAGTACTGCCCTATGTTAGTATCTGTCTGTCAGACAAAGCCATATTACCTACTTCATAGTATTCGTTGTAAGGCAGAGTTCGTTCCATTTCTTGACCCACAAGAACACCAGTCTCGAAAGCCCACGTACGTGCGACGTTGCGCATCGTATAGCCACCGCCACCAAGAACCAGGGTGGGAAGATTGAAACTCTTGACAAAGTTGACACAGTTGGCGTGGCCGTCCATACTTAGGTTGAAACAACCCAATCGATCGCCAGACAGACTGTCGCCACCACATTGCAGAACAACAGCCTCGGGCTGGAAGTACTTCATGACGTTCTCAATGACAGGCTGGAAAATGGAACGGTAGGACGCATCGGTGATACCATCTCGAAGAGGGAAGTTGACGGCGTAATTCTTCCCTTGGCCGATACCGGTATCTCTAAGCTCGCCAGTTCCGGGGAAGTACTCGCCGTACTTGTGGAAGGAAACGGTCATGACACGATCGGTGGTGTAGAAGGCTTCCTCAACACCATCACCGTGATGGACGTCGATATCGATGTAGAGGACCCGCTTTTTGAATCGGAGTAGTTCGAGAATACCAAGAACGATATCTAGAAATTTGGTTAGATCGCATTATTTGTGAAGCTGGGAGTGAAATACCGTTGACGTAGCAGAAACCGCTGGCCTCGCATTTCTTGGCGTGGTGAAGACCTCCGGCCCAGTTGATGGCAATGTCGCACTTTTGGCGGTTCAGTCGCGCCGCGCCCTCCATGCTACCACCAGCACTAATACCACAAAATTCGAAGAGACCATCGAAAACGGGACAATCGTCTCCGACATTGTATTTGCCTTGCTCTCGCATGAAGCTGTCCATGTTGTCTGGCGTGACCTTTTGCAAGAAATCGATGTAGTCGTCGGTGTGAAATTGGGTCATTTCGCCGCGGGTGGCAGGTTTCGCGCGCTTCACAGAAGTTAGCATGGGATTTCGCAATGAAACGATAGACAATAGAGATTCTTGAGTAGAAAGGGGACTCACGTAGATCTCCATCTTCTGGTAGAGGTTGTACTGCATAATCAAGCTATGCGCCAGGCGAATGCGATGAGGCTTCATAGGATGACCAGTGACATAGGCATAATTGCCAATGTCAGAATCGTAGAAGTAAGCGACCTTCTTGGGCGATGCGCCATTGAGCGCAACCGAGCCGAGCTCGACGCGGATATCGTCTCCCATGATGGCGGCTACTCAAGAGTGTCGCGAATCGCGGGAGGCGAGCAGGGAGAAAGGGATAAGTCGGTAATTCGAAGAGGCGTGAGAAGATCAATATTAAATGGTTGAAGCTGGATCGGCTCAGAGAGAGCTCAGCATGATCGATCGAAAGGTGGAAAAGAATTTGGTGGAGGTGGGAGGCTTTCGAGAGAAACCTTGCATCTAGGTACAGGCATGAGCAGAGGCACTGGCTGATGCGAAGCAGACGCCGGAGCTCAGAATCGCCCGTTTACACCGGATTAATGTTGTAGCGCTGCTGCCCTTAATTAGCATGAGCCAGAGCGGAAGTCTCCCGCATACAAGCCCACCTCTGCCACGCGCCAGCTACAGCACGTGACATGACTAAGCTTCGAGCTGTGGCTCCCAGGCTGCCGGGCTGGCGTCAACGTCAATACCCTTCTACCAAGCTCCGATCATAGCAACGCCCTCCATCACCACACATTCACATTCACATCCACATCTACGCCCTGCACGCTTTTTTGTCGACGAATTACTCTCTGCTCATACTACTCGTTCATTTTCTAACACACCGTTGATACCATGGAGCGTTTTAGGAGCTTGCTTGGTGGCGGCGGTATGGGCCTTGGAGGAGCTGCCCATGGCACTGTAAGCTATGATCCCGCTCATTGTAGCTCCCTCACAGAGGATGATTGTCATTTGGTACATGGCTAACCTGGATAAATCGCAGGATAACACCAACCTCATCGATAACTCGGAAACAGTTTACATCTCCTCCCTTGCCCTTCTCAAGATGCTTCGACACGGCCGCGCAGGTGTGCCCATGGAAGTCATGGGTCTGATGCTGGGCGAGTTTGTGGATGACTTTACCGTCAAGGTTATGGATGTGTTCGCTATGCCCCAGAGTGGTACCGGTGTCAGTGTCGAGGCTGTCGACCCCGTTTTCCAGACCAAGATGATGGACATGCTTCGGCAAACAGGAAGGTTCGTTGACTACACACATTCTACTTATCACCACTAGCTGACTTAACAAAATAGGCCTGAGTCGGTCGTCGGATGGTACCACTCGCATCCCGGTTTTGGCTGCTGGCTTTCCTCAGTTGATATCAACACTCAGCAATCGTTCGAGCAGCTGAACCCCCGTGCCGTTGCCGTCGTCATTGACCCCATTCAGTCCGTCAAGGGCAAAGTCGTTATCGACGCTTTCCGACTAATCAACCCTCAGCTCCTGATGCTAGGCCAGGAACCTCGTCAGAGCACCAGCAACTTGGGTCACCTCAACAAGCCCTCCATCCAGGCCCTTATTCACGGCTTGAACCGACATTACTATTCGATTGGAATCAACTACCGCAAGACTGCACTCGAAGAGAACATGCTGATGAATCTTCACAAGCATGTGTGGACCGAGGCTCTAGAGATGGACGATTTCCGGCATGAGGGCTGCAAGAACAAGGATCGACTGCAACAACTGGTCACATTGGCGGATGGCTATGAGAAGCGTGTGAAGGAGGAGACTGAGTTGACTAAGGATCAACTCAAGACCCGATACGTCGGCAAGCTGGATCCCAAGAAGCATTTGGAGGATGTTGGCCAGGAGCTCATCGAGGACAACATTGTCTCAGTATCGAGACAAATGATTGACAAGGAGGCTACCATGCCCAAAAAGGACGCGCCAGCAGGGTCTAAGGGACAAGTGAACGGCGAACAAATGGATGTGGAGGAGGAATTATGAGCGAGAGGAAGCGGGTACCTTTTACAAGGATAACGAGGCCATGGGATGGACTTGTAAGATTAATGGGCGTTGGCGGTCGGGACGGACGATTTAGAGACCTAGCCATGTCACGAATTATTGCACAAGGTTAGCATCGTATCATGCATGACATTAATTTTGCGTGTGTTCTGTGTTCATTTGAGTGAGTGTAGGACTGATGAACTAGCAAGTCGCTGGGTTGTGTTCGTGAGGATACCTATACTGTTCGTCGAACATCCATCGTTTGAACATGCAGCCATATTTCATACACAGCAACAAAACGAGCTTTGGGCTTTCTTTAAAAAGGGAGCACGGCCTCCCGATTCCTTTCTCTTGTTTCTTTCTCCGATCTGTATCTATCCCGATATACTGCATATTGAGACCATCTACCTATTTGCTTGTGTCTTAGCAATCTACAACAGAACAAAGACAGCAAGCCACCAAGAAGCAGCTCGCCGTTGCCGATACCTGACCAATCTAGCTCAGAGGTTTCTTTTGCAAGACTCAGAATCTACGTCTGCAACGACTGGTAAGTTTTCATTATACCCATTTCTTAAGAAGAGCCGTGGATCTGTTCTAGAGAAGCTGTGAATATGGCCTTTGGATCGTTTCTGCGCTCATTCTTGCGAAAACTCTTGTCCGCTGGGAACTGTTCTCACCAAAAAATGCAGAAAAAAGACACAGAAGAGACAGACCGTCCTCCTCACGAACAGTGCCAAGAATGTAAGAAACAACATGCCCAACACGTTCGCGGGCGGAATAGAGCACAAGATGATCCTTGGCCTGCGTTGCGGCCTCACCAGCAAGGGTATGGTCAAGCGACGCATGCAACCCACAAAAATCAACCAGTGCCAGGCGACAAGTGGCCCCTGAGACGCGGTCCAACGACTCAGTTTTATTCGTATGAGAAACCTTTACGTGTTGCAGCTCCAGGTCCCCAAAACCATCACCCTCCTTTGAAAACATCATTACAGGACCACAAAGCCCAGCATTTACCCTCTACACCCGATGAACAGCTCTACTCGCTCAGAACGGGGAGTAGTGTTGCGGTCATCACAGACACTGACCGCTCAATGAATCGCGAAGCGGTGTGTGAAGTAATTGACATGATTGCTCGTCGCTTCAGCCATATCCCCTACGCCGTGAGCGGCCTCGCAGCAATGGTCTACTACGGCTACAACGCGCATCCCTTCAAGGTGAGCATAGTATGCCCAGCACATACCCGCGAGAACCAAAAAGGCTGGGCCATAGCGCAAGGCATGATGCCAATACCCAGGAGGCCTGATATTTGGGGCCTCGCAACGACTGATGGACTGGTTCGTCAGATCCGCGTAAGGTTTCCGTACGATTTTGAGGATATCCATATGCTCAAGGTGGGCGACTCGGCGGTCACGATACTCTCGCTAGCGGGGCTGGCCGACGAGCTAGCGAGGACCTATGTAAACGAGCTGAAGCACTCGAGCCTGGAGCGACAAGAGGGTCTTGCGGAGGAATTGGTCTGGGTGTTGAAGAAAATCATCCGGGCGAGGCGCCCTGAGCATATGCTCACGCCTGAGAGAACTCCTCACCTGGTCAAGGAGACCTTCTGGCTGCCTTTTTCGCTGTCTTATCCAGACACTGTACCATTGTTTGAGAAAGCAGGATGGAAGATTCCCAATGAGGAATGGTATTGACGAGAGGAACGGGATGGGGCGACATGGATTATTTTGGAGTTTTGGAGAACTGTAATGGCGATGCTGGGATTTGGTTATGGGAAACGTACGATACCCCTAGACTATCTGTTTTCTTTTGTAGCATGAGAATCATAATGATTATGACATAGAGGAGAGCATTGCAATCCATAAGTAGCAAGATGATAATAGCATGGATTACTTCACCCACAAAATAAATCATGTATGAGTAAGCGCATCTGTCCTAGATATTCTGCTCCATGTGAACGATGATTGATTTCAGAGGTGTCTTTATTCTTGACAGAGTAATCTCAAATCTCTATCTGATCAATCTCAGTCTATACCGACTGGCTGGTATCCTATAAAGCGATGTTGATGCGCCTCTAGTCTAGAAATCACCCTGCTTGCTGGGTATATCATAGCTCATTCACACCATCTTCTCTCCTCAATAGAAGCAAAATTCCTCCCCAAACACCAAAAGAAGAACAAGAACTGGGGAAGTATCAACGGAAGAGTTTGGTGACATGGTTTACCATGTACTCTCCCCAGACCTTGACGTAGCCCATGTGGACTGACAACTGCTTGCCACCGGCCTCACAAAACGGATCACCTGCATCGCAGATGGAAATGGTCTTCTCGGCAATGCTATCGCAGCCGGCAGGAATGTTGCGGGGGAAAATCTGGAGTTGATGTCAGCTGAATCCAGTGCATGTTTTGTTCTTGAAGACTTACTCCGCTGCCGTGGCTGCTTCCGACATGGAACGACTGGCCTTCAGTGAGACTCGGGTCTCCCATGAGAATGACTGAAGCGACTACAAAGGTTAGATATCATTCAAGAACGTGTGAAGAACTTCTTCCTACCTTTGTCGGTGATGTAAGATGGCTGGGGCAAGGTGGCAGGAAATCCATCAGAGCTAGCACCACACATAACGTCCATGGTGACGTGCGCGCCCTAGAGAAATGTCAGCAGTTTGATCTCTCAAGGCTGGCTTGAGTATTTACTTGGGAGAAGCCCATGATGATGAGATCGGTCTTGGGGCAGTTCTTGACGTAGTTGGTGAGGAGCGCAGTCATGGCCCGGACGCCTTCAGTCTGAGACTCGATGTACGGGTCGTAGAGGGCAGGGTACACGAGAGATTCCATATCGGAACCAGGAAGGAGTCTCAAGACCTTCTCAGTAACCTCACCCATGATGCCAGGGCCCTGAGGCTCAAGGCTGCCTCGAACCACGATGATGTGGGCGCCCTTGGGGCAGGTGATGGCGGTGTCGCTGTACTCTGGAGGGTCGGCCGCGGCCAGAGCCACGAAGAAGCTCAGAAGAAGCATGAAGAAAATCATGGTGCCGATGTCTTTGGTATGAAAGACGTCTGAAATGAGTTAGAAAAAATGTTTCTGGTGAGATGGCAACAAGAGAAATAACTTATTAGGGTGTATTGACGATGATCCACAACCTTTTGATCAGTGTTGACAATAGCGAAAGGCTTTGAAGGATCTCAAGAAGTTTGATGCGTTGAGGTGAGGAAGAGAAGAGAGAGAAGAGTGGAAGAGAGAACCGAGGAACATATATAGACCTTTTCTGAAGGTGCCAGTGCCAGTGCCAGTGCCAGCTACCAGTGTCAGTCACCGTAACCTCTCGATAGCACTACCAACAGCGTAGCAGTGACAGAGACCCACACCAGTACTTTTGTGAATGATTCGAAAAAGCAAAAAAGGAGACCAGGTATACGAAAATCCCGGTTCGTCGAATGGTAGAAGCTGAGGCTGGGGTATAGATCGTGGACACCGGATCTCTTGCTACTTCCGGCGGTTATCTCTGCGTAACTCGACCACGACACATTAATATAATTATATATATGTCCCAACTGAACTAACACTCTTACACAAGGCAGTTGGGAATATATAATAATGGCGAGGCATATAAGAAAATGAAAACATTATTGAGAGTGACTGATTTGAATCTTTTATGTACCTAGATAAATATGTGGGTTTGTCTGGAGGAGAGGGAAGGGCAAATGTTCGTCCTATGATTACATTCATGCCAAACTGAAAATACTTGTCCCGAGATTAGGACGGTACGTACTTGAGAGCGGTTTCAAACACATGCTGGTACGAAGAACTGGTCCAGATTGGTTGGTTTGCCTCTTATGTTGTGAAATCCGTAAGAAATTGCCCCTATTCAAGGCACATAATTGAGGAATCCTAGAATATCTGACAGAATGACTATCTGATTATAGTTGGGTTGATAGCAAAAGTATGTTGTATACTCATAGAAGCGAATGCCCTGCAATGGTCGATGTTGTTACCCTGATGGAACTATCACCATGGCCATAGATTGAGGGGGATATATCAGAAATCACCCAACACCCACAAACTCAAGGGGGAATTTTCGTCCATTCAAACATTCGGACTAACGTCCTATATACAGGCCAACTTCCGTTGATTGCTGGATTGCCATGGCTTCAAGCTGGTCCGTGGCTGAACCACTGTCCGTGTCCGCGACTGGGATTTCAGGCCCTACGATTGAGGGTGGCTTCAGTTTCAATTTTCCCATGGAAAACCCTCCAAGAAGGATATGTTTTAGGACAAAGAATGAGAGTATCCAGCATTGTGGAAGGATAAGGTACTGCGTAGCTCGCTCGGCTCGAGTTACAGTCTTCACAACTAGGGCCTAGAACCTTGACGTCTGAACACATGTCTAAAAGGTCCAAATAATCAGATAATCAGATTGAGGATCTCCAATTATATGCGTCTCTTAGCGAAAAGCAGGCCTCTCCACAAATGGAATCTGATGTGCTGGTGAACATCAACAAAGAACGAACACTGTACAAAATCGCAAGTGTTACCATGCACTTTTAAGGGGGCCCAAGTTCACCAGAAATACCAAGTTAGTAACAAAAATACTAATAGCCTCAACAAATTCGTCATTACCGAGCAGTGCTTAGTGTCAGTTACATACAAGTCCTCGGCTCTGCATGCGCTTCGTTTGGATGGACAAGTAACTATCAATTATCGATCAGAGACGGAGAACATCTACCACTTTGGGCTTGGATGAAAAAGGAGTTTGATCTCATAGATAACAGGGCGGTTCGGGTAAATCGGGTTCACGTAGCCAAAAACTCGGGGAGTGTGAGTGCCAGTAATTCATCGACCAATATCTCTGCATAGTATCCATAGATCCCAAGTACTTGGCAGAACAGGACGGAACTTGTTGGCGAAATTAGAAAACACTGTTTTTATCCCTCAGAACATAACTTAGACGTATAATTAAAGCCTCATGAAACATTGAAACGGCAAAGCCGGCAGCAAAATTTTCATATGCCGTCACGTAGTTCATATGGGCGCTCAAGTCGTGGCCTCCAGCCTCACAGAAAGGGTCTCCTGCGTCGCAGAATGAGATTGTCTTGCCGGAGACGCATTGACATCCGCCGGGCTTTTGGCGAGGAAATATCTAAACAAGATCTATCAGCTTCACAGGTTCGAAGTTTAGTAGCGCCATCTATATACTGACACCGTTGCCATGACTGCTCCCAACGTGGAAAGACTGGCCTGCAGTGGTACTCGGATCACCCATCAGAACGATAGCTGCAACTAGTACACAGGAGAGAGTGAGTCTGAATACTAAAGATATTATGACCGGTTTTGACTGACTGTTACGGGAAATGCTAAGAGGTTGTGGCTCTGTAGTTGGAAATCCGACCGAACTCGCACCGCACATCACGTCGGCGATGACGTGGGCACCCTAAATCATGGTATCAGCACATGTCTTAAATATAGACATGGCATAAAGCAATAGAGTATTCTCATCACGACTTACCTGAGAGAATCCAAGTAGAATCATCTTCGTCTCGGAACAGATGGTGGCGTACTGCTCGACGACCATAGCGAGAGCCCCAACGCCCTCGGTCTGCGACGGCCCGTACGGATTATATAGGGCCGGGTAGTTGAGAGGAGCAATATCGGAATATGGAATTCTATTCATAATCTGCTGGGCAACTGATCCAATGATGCCTGGCCCCTTTGGCTCGAGGCTTCCCCGGGCGACGATGATGTGGGCTCCGGATACACAGCTGAGGTTACCGGGATACTCAGATCCTCGAGCAGCTACAAGTGCTGCGAACAGGATCAATCTCCTCAGTATGAAAAGCATGCTATAGAAGTCTGGCGGAACACGAAGAGATCAGAGGCAAAGGAGATAAGGTGACTTGCTTCAAATCCACTTAGACTAGCAAAAGTTCCAGTCGAAACAGTAATGTCAGAGCAAGTCGGGTACAGAAAGATTTGATGTAAGTGGTCTTGGTGCCAAAGAACTTGGCTCGGGGTGGGGAAGAAAGAAGTAGACGATAAATAGGGAACGACGAATAAGACAAAAGACAAACAACCAGCATTAAGTTCACAGTAAAGGCCACATTCACACACCATATGCTGTCGCTCATTGCAAACAAGAAGTGAATCATACCTGTGAAGCCGATCTTATTCACAGTGCTGGCTATGAGTTGCCATTATGAACCCTGTCTCGCAGCTCAATGGTATATATAGTATCAAACCTATAACGCCATCCCGAGAAATAGACTGAGAAGTACAACATTAGATTCGAATACGGATTTCGCGTTATTGAATAATTAGCTAGCCGACATGGGTATGTCTCAATATTTGGCGTTGTCGATACGGGGAAAAGCAATCATGCATCCCACGCATCCACGTCTGGCACTAAAAAGACCAGACCACGGGAGAGCAAACTCACTCCATAGCAAACACCATTCACTCAACACAAACCAAACATTTCGATCCAATTACTCACACAACCAAGGACAAACAAAATGTCACTTCCACTTGACAAGGAAATGATCCATCTGGCACCAGAGCATCAACTCCGCGCTATCCTCCTCGCCCTCTGTGACGACAAGGACGTCTGCGCCCGCGCCCTCAACCACTACCGCGTCCTCAAAGCCGCCGATAATCCATCGTCTGGCCTCAAACGCAAGGCCTATAACGACCTGTTTGTTTGCGTCCAGTGCGACGGTGCGTTCACAAATGAGGACAATACTGAAAAGTCGTGTCTCTACCATCCCGGTAAGTCAATATGGTCAACCAGGTAGATTTTTGCTCATGGCATCTGTAGGAGACCTCGATGTCGATGATTCAAACGACTTCTGGGCTGATCACGATGAGGATTGTCATGGTGTTATTGACACACCTGAGATGCGTGAAGAAATGCCCGACGGCTTTGCTTGGTCATGCTGTGGTAAACTAGGCGGTTCCAAGGGCTGCACCAGAGGAAAACATGAGGCCGATCCGGGGCGATCCAAGAGAGGTGGTGACGTTCCTGCAGGTAGTGAATTGAGAAAGAATGCTGGTGAACACGGTGGAATTTACGACGATACTGATGAAGAAGACGACGAGGAGTAGTACAACCTCAATTTGTAAATTATTAAACAAAAGCACATCACCATGTCATAGTGAAGCATGTTCAGTCTTAAACCCGTTTCATTCAAAAAAAGATAAAGAGATCCCAAAACTCCCAGCCTATGGATGGATGATGTTGCCCGATGAATATTGCTGTCCACTCACTCCACAAGACATACAGATATAGATATCAAAAGACAAGAGCCCTGAACCGTTGCCCCTGAGTTTTGACAAATATTACATGACATAAAACGTTGCAAATAGTCTTGAGCCCCAAATGACCTGGGTTGTATCAATCGCCCGGTACTCCTTACGCCTGAATGCACTCAATAATCTGTTCCCCCTCTGCCAACAAATGTGCTTGGTGACAACTCTCGCATTACTCGGCATCTTTCCAATAAAGCTAAAATATGAAACAGTCATATCCCAAGACCATTGTCTTTCAGTCATGATCTTCAAACGTAAAAGGAAGGTCTGTAGAATGCCGCCCAAGAGTTGAAGGTCTTGGTGACGCTGTGCCATCAAGGCTAAGGCTCCTTGTTGATGTTGTTGTTGGAGCGCGGGCCAAGTTTGTATCATTGGGCTCCTATACCCCCATGACGGGAACCTTCTTGTTTCGCTTGCCCAGCAATGTAGCGTTATCCAGGTTGAGCTCAAAAGCTCCACGCTGGCGGTTGCGCTCGCGAACCTGCTGTCGAGCGGCGGTAGCAACGGTTGCTGAGTGCTGACCATAGCCCCTCTCTGCACGCTCACGCTCGCGACCTCGAGATTGTTGCTGTTGTTCTTGGTCTCGGATGTTGGTCTTGCGCATGCTCTGCTCAAGGGCACGAGTCGCTGCGTTGGGCTTGGCGGCATCGTTCTCTTGACCATCAATTTGCATAAGATCCTCGTCTTCATCCTCTTCGTTAAGGCCACCGAGGAACCGGGCAGGGGTGCCCTTGGGTCCAATCTGGGCTCTTCGCTTGCCCTCCTCTTCCTGACGATGCACGGCGTAACCAACATCAAAAACCTCACGCAGGTTGACAGCGCCAGGAGATCGGAAATCGTATCGCCTACCGGAATCCTCGAACTTGGTTGCATCAAATGCGCGGAGCATACCGTCGGCCTTCTTCATCTCGTCGCGAGGGGTGGGTCCATTTCCAGCAATCCATGGATGGGCCAGGAACTCAGTAATCGTGAAACGCTTCTCAGGATCCACAGTCAAGAGATGGCTGATGAGGTCCTGGGCAGACTTGGAAATTTCATCCCACCAGGGAGACAAAAAGGTGTACTGGCCCTTAGCGACCTTCTCAGTAAGCACCTCGATGCTCTCATCGTAGAATGGCGGGAAACCGCAGAGCAGCGTGTAGAGCACACACCCTAGAGCCCACATATCGACCGACTTGGAGTAGCGCTCATCCTTGACGATTTCAGGTGCTGTGTAACCGACTGTTCCACAAGGCGTCATAGTCTGGTTATCCCAGACAATCTTGGATAGACCAAAGTCGGCAATCTTGATTAGGCCGATACCGCCAGCGCCCTGGCCGGGAATAAATTCACCCTCATCAACCTTGTCTTCATCGCCAGGCTGCCTGGGCTTCGGGTGCTTTGAGGGCACCACAGGAATAGGCTCGAACAGAATGTTCTCAGGCTTGATGTCACTGGTAGGGATGTTAGCGATATTTCCAAGGCCGTGCAGGGGGCGAATGACGTCAGGAGGGGCATCACCACATCTAGCATCAAGCGGCAACGGGAAAAAGAGGGCAATGACATACCGATGAACAACGCCCTTCTCCTCGTGCAAATATTCAAGAGCCTTGGCGACCTGAACAATGACGTGTCGGGAGAGCTCCTCGCTGAAATATGTCAAGCGAACAATCTGGTGGAAAAGCTCGCCACCTGGGGCAAGCTCCAGAACGATATAGTAGTATTGCCGCGATTCGGAGAACTCGACAAGCTTGATGATATTGGGATGATCAAGTTGACGCATGATCTGAACTTCCTTCAAGATATTCGATCGCTGTGGACAGGTCAGTACTCTGCCTCGACTGTCCGCAAGTCTAAAGGCTCGCTATTCCCACCGAACTGATAGCAGGAATCGACTTCAGACGAGAACAGCGATAGCCTTGGACGTAGTAGAAGAAAGAAAGAATAAGAGAGATCTTCTCGCACCTCAGCTGCCTTCGGGACTTTCTTGAAGTCTGGATGTAAATGCTTATTTCCCTATAAGGGGACAACCCCGTGTTGGTAAATGGGGACCAAAAGAAAGAGAAAGCAGTATCATGAGAAAAGCACAAAACGCATCAAAACACAAGGAGAAGGGGCGACAGATACAGACGACCCTGGGTATGCTTACCTGCATGCTGTTCATCTCGTACTTGCGTACGACTTTGATGGCGACCTCGCCTTGTTCGCCTGTTGTGTCGCGGGCACGGTAAACGTTACTGAAGGCGCCGTCGCCCATCTTGTCGACGAGTTCCCAGCGCTCTAGGCCAGGGTAGCGAGGGAATTTGCTCTTGCTGGCGTTCTCCTCAGCGATGAGCTTGGCAAGTCTCTCATCATCGTAGCGCTTCTTGCTCTTGCTGCGGGAGTACTCGTCGTCGTCATAATCATTGACAAGGTCCTGTGATTTTGAGTATTGAGCGTTACTACTAGGGTCTGATGCGTGCTTGTGCTGGACCACTGGTTGTTGTGGTTGCTCGGTCTTGCGCGGGGCCTCTTCGGGAGCGGCACGAGCTTGCTTGCCTAAGCACATGAATGTCAGTGACTGGTCAAACAACCCAGACTGGACGAACAAAACGAACCGTGCCGGATGAAATTCTTAAGTTGCTGAATGGTAGACATGACTGTCGAGGTTGTCGCTTAGGCGCGACAGGTCGCCTTTGAAAAAGGGTTCGAGAGACCTTTGGCCAACTTTCGTGGTTGGAAAAGGTTGGGTGTGTTCGACACGGAGCGGAAGTGTGGTGCTTTTAATACGCTGTGCAGTGCAGCTAAACCGAGTGTCGCTGTTCTAGTCTAGAACTGTTCCGTCTTTAAATCGTGCGAGTCGTGATCATAAACGTGGGCTTTGTGGGTATTTCGCAAAGCGCGGGCAATAGTATTATAGATGATTGTCTGGATAGAGCCAGGGAAAAGGGCTGGCGCTGGGCTTCAAGACGATGCGGGGTTTAGCAGCTCTACTCTAGCAGAGCGTTCTTGTGATGATGTCGTACAGGTCGTATAGCAGTGAAGAAGATATGAGGGTTTGTTTGTTTGTCAAAAAGTGACAATAACGGAGGGAAGAAGAGAAGTCGTCAAGAGGAAGAAATGACGGAGAGGAAACAAGAAAAGGAAATTGGTAACTGCCTTGCGGTTGGTGGTGACAAGTAAAGCCCGGTTCTTTTTGACGGGGGCAGGGCCGAGATTTGAGAGGTGACGGAGGGAAAAGGTGGGCAGCCCACTTTGAGTGGCAGCCCAGATTTTAGCAGGATTCTAGGCCAACGCCAGGCGGATCGAGTGGGGATGGAGGCGTTCCCAGCGGGAAACCTGGAAACACAGGGGGGCTTTTAGAAGAGTCTGGGGAGTGAGGTCACTGGATGAATGGATGAATCTCCGGAGGAAGTTGCCCTGAAATGATCAAAAGCCACAGTGCCGGGACCGTTGAGCGATGGATAGATTAGAATAGAAATGTAACCACCTCGCGGTGAAGTGGAGCGAGAAAGCTGGGGTTTTGGTCTGGTTGAGTGCAAGGTAAGGGGAATGACGATGGCAGCCCGAGTTAGAGGACGAGGTAAATAGTGGTAATAGCGGGGTATCCAGCAGGTTGGATGATGAGACTGGACGTGACGTTGACAATCTGTTGTTATAGGCGTCGATACTCTAAATCGCTGTGATTAAAGAGAACAGAAGAGTTCAAGTGATGGTCAAGATAAGAGTAGAAGAGTAGAGCCTCACAGGTTCACAGAAACGTGTCTACTAGTAAGGCAGTGAGTGTGGTTTGAGTCAAGTCAACTGAAATCGAGCCGTGGCGTACGGAGTAGAGGATGATAGACACGGGCGATGAAGTCACCCGAGTGACAATCAATACAATAAGCCCCGCGATATCGTCACAGCTCTCGCAGTACCTAATCGTACAGTACTACACTACGAGGTACAAAGCTGCCAGTGTGTCCCCCGGCCTCTACGGGACGGGAATGACACAACCTATTGCGCTATTCTGCCTATGATACGTAAGGTTGAAAGAGGTCTTTGGTCCAGGCCGCCCAAGCCGCCTGAGGTCTGGTGCACACCCACGAGCAATGATGATGATGATGATGGCATCACCTAGGTAGGTTTCATTCCCACCCATGCTAGGTACATGGGTGCATGCATGTGCTTGGTCTAGTGGCATCATCGCTTTAGTACCTTATCATTTGCGCATACTCAGAGGCTACCATCTCATAACAGCGTCTTCGATTCTGTTTCATCTATCATCACTAGAAAATGAAACGGACAACATGACAAACCTGGATCTTGTCACTACTATTGGGACTGCTTGGACTGGGTAATTGTGCTTCTGGCTAGATCGCCTTATGACGCCTAACGCCCACCAGTGACGACATCAACTCTTTCAGAGTGGATATCTAGCTGTACATCAGTCCAATCAAGTCGCTGTATCAGCTCTACCATGTCTTGGCTCTTAGTGGCGGCTGTTCCAGTGGGTTGGCCGCTGAGAATGAAATCACAACAAGCATCAACAAATGCCATGAGCCCTGTTCGCTTCAAGGTTCCCCAGCCTGGAAAGTTTCCACAGATGGAGCCCAAACTTTCTATCTAATTCACTTGTTTGATCAGATGGACGTTTCGTGATAGCTTCTCTTGAAATCAGATGGTCTGTGGAGTTTGATTGATAAATCGACATCTCCACACGAAGATCCCATCTCTTGCATAAGGTACTGTACGCAATGTTACAACACTATTTCACATTATTGCTTTTCCTTTTCATATCCGTCGTATCATTCAGCAGATCCGTTCCTCAGCGAGTCAAGGATGACCACCTGTAGCAGAATACCGTCCCTCACCCCATTGTTGGATTGCTTCATATGCGACCAAAATGGAAAATGTTGACCCCAAATGCTGATCATGACGATGCTGTACTTGGTTCCTGTACAACCCAGGCCCGAGACCTGCCAGTACTGTACCTACAATAGGTGGCCGGGTGTACTTTGCTATTATTAATTTTTCCTCCATACAAAACCGGCTTTTGTGTTTGAGAAAGTTACTGCACTTGGCTGCTTATCAATACTCGGACCCGGGATAAACGACGATAGATGTAGCCTTGGCTGTCCAATGCTTGATGCCATGTTGCTTGGTGGTGGCAGGGCCTGGATCTCTTTTTAGACCCTGGCTGCATACAGCAAAAGCCAAGGTTTCTTGTCTCCCTTGTTGATTGGATTTCCTCGGATCACATACACCTGCATACTGAGTCTTATCTATAATACTCACATGTTAATTTGACGGCGCGTATTAAGGAAAAACTTTCTTTGTTAATAAAATAAAATAAAAGCACCATGTATATTGCCAGTCGTCGTTTTCACCCGGCCTTGGTCTGTACTTGACCCGTATTCTCCATCCTGAGTCCAGCATATCCTGGCCACAAGGAGCCTGCTCGAGGTCTAGACCACATATCGCCCGGGATACATTGTGTTGTCAGTCCGAGCACTTTGCACACCGATAGCAGGCGAAAAAAAGAATAACTAGAATGGGCTTTGAACATCCGATTCTCATAAGCGCCATGACGCGGCTGTGAATTTTGGCGCCTGCATTGCTTAGACAGCCATCCTGAGACCATGACGCGGCTGGCAACCTCACTGATATCATTCACAAGCCAAACTCACATGGTGTCTCAGCTAGATTTACCAGGGGCTCGCAGACTGCTACAATAACCCTGGTCTGCGTTTCCTGGTTGGATGCTATTCCTGGCAACCTGGAATTTGAAGATCTCGGCACTTGCGAGGAGGTATGTAGCAGGGAGTCTGACTGAAAACCTGGTCTCTTCCTGGTACCGTCAGACAGGATACTGGGTTTTTGAGCAATCATTTTTCAGTGACATTGTTGAAGATTCTGATTCATCAGAGTTTGATCAATATCATTGATATCTAGATACTATAGCTGAAGAAACGCAGCAAGCCAAAAGACTACTGCGATTTCCGCTAGATCTTTCATCAACACAATCATCACACAATACTAACAATTCTGACGTTCGATCTTGTTCAATATTTGTCAGGGGAAAACAAAACATGCAGAGCTTCTCTTCCTACAACTTATAACATCGATATGACACTTCGTGCGTCTCGGCATATGTCCTTAGTTGCCTGTTCTTCCACCCATAAAACAACCTCAGCCCTAGGGCCACAACCGCCACAAATAGTAGCAAAGCTGCATTGACCCAGTGGCCTGTTGTGAATCCTCCTTGTCGCTCCGACGTCTGGTAAATCCAGACGCCAGGGATCTGACCAATACCACCGCCAAGACTCACGTTCAGAGCAATGGCAAGACCCGTCGAAGCTGTTGTGAACACGTTGGAACTGAGCCATCCCAGCATGGGAGGCATACACGCGAAGGAGCCAGCCGTCGCCATAATCAAGCCTCCATACCGAGCTGCGTAGGCATCGGCGGGGAGAGCTGCCGATATTATGAAGCCAACGGCGCCGACTGTTGCGGCAAGGGCCGTGTGAACGCCTCGGGCGTTGAAGTGATCCGCCGACCAAGCCACCAAGACCTGGCATACTACAAATGCGCAGTTAGAATCTCATCAGCCTCCAAGAACTAACAACGGAAGACTCACCATAGGCAATTGCCCACGGAGGAACAGTCATCAACTGCGCCTTTAGGTCGAAGTATCCCAATCCAACGGTAATCGAAGGCGCAAACAAGCTCAAACTCGCAAACGCAGGCCCGGAAGCAAAGTAGATCGCATAGTGGGCGTACAGTCGCCAGTCCATTAGAGTTTCCTTGGCCTCGGCCCAGTTCATGGTCGGGTGCGATTCCTTAGAACCCTCGTAGTACAACCGATGAATAGCCATATCCTTCTCTGCTTCGGATAACCACTTTGCGCGCTCTGGGTAATCGGGTAAGAAGAAGAGCACGAGGAATGCGGCAAGGCAGGATGGGATGCCTTCGATGATGAAGAGCCAGCGCCAGCCAGAGAGGCCAGCAGCGCCATTCATGTGGCCGATGCCGTAGGCGATTGCGCCGCCAAACTAGGTTGTTGTGAGCAAGATCCAAATTGTACAGCGAAAGCCAAGACTTACTGCGCCAGCAAGAGTTGCAGAGGCCAGGATGAAAGCGACACTATAGATTTTTGAGGTAAGCATCTAAACCGCTGGGCCAAGCTGGACCAAAGGCTGGTGAAGCTTGGGGATAGACAAGACTCACCGGACACTGCGCTCATCGTGCTTGTACCAGAAAGTCAAGTAGAACACCAATCCGGGAAATAGCCCAGCCTCGAAAGTACCCAACAAGAAGCGCACAGCCGTAACGCTACCAAAGCTATTCGTCGCAGCCGTAAGAATCGTCATGGCGCCCCAGCAAAACATGAGAAAGGCGAGCCATCGGCTAGGGCGCAGCTTCTTGAGGAGCATGTTGCTGGGGACTTCGAAGACGGCGTAAGAGACGAGGAAGACCATGAGGGAGATGACGAACTGGTGGTCCGACATGTTTGTCTCGCGCTGCATATCGTTGTTGGTCGACGAGTTGAGGATCATGGCGTTTCCGATGTTTGTTCGGTCGAGGAACGAGAGGAAGTAAATGGCGGCCGATAGCGGAATGATGCGCATGTCTTGTTTCCAGAGAAGGCTCTTCTCGAGCGGGCTCATGGACAGGTCATAGTGGACGGGTGCGCACTAGACAAAGAGGTGTGTTAGATACGAGCAACATGTTTGTCCATAATGATATGCGCGCGTGGGCGCAAAGGTAGGTAGGTATTTACATCGTCTTTTCCCAGAGTAGAATCGACATCGTCAACGGCGGCCGGAGGAGGAAACGGCACCGGAATGGGCACCTTTTCCATAGTCGACATGCGGCCTCTTATTCAGTGACGCAGGCCGTGATGCGA
The DNA here is from genome assembly GCA_014822085.1 of Fusarium stilboides. NCBI lineage: Eukaryota > Fungi > Ascomycota > Sordariomycetes > Hypocreales > Nectriaceae > Fusarium > Fusarium stilboides. Next base: position 61,029 of record JAASAY010000349.1, on the reverse strand, counting down.
CAAGATGGAAATGTTGGTGTTTTGGTCGTCGGCGATCGAATGGTACGAGATAAGTTGAGATCGGCAGGAGGGGGCAGCCGATGGCCAGCCGTTTTTGTCTTGTGATGCCGGGAACCGTTTTCGCGCTGGGCGTTTATTTTTCGAACCAAGAAAACAAGATAAAGTTTTAAACTGACAAAACAAGAACAAAAGAAAAGGAAATTGAGAAACGCCAAGGATGAAGCACACCAGGTTATATGTATATATCTCAGACCCCAGCCTGGAGATGAGATGAGAAGAGTAAGGGAAGAGAAAAAGGTGGGTATGGGAATTAAAAGAGGGTGCCAATGGCGAGTTTATTTTTTTACCCGCTCCTCTTTTCTCTTAGGTTGGCGTTGGCTGTAGGTATCCGCTACTACCACGACATAAAATACGGTAATCAAGACGAGACACAGAACAAGACACCGCCGTCTTGGAACCAACGAGTAAAATGCGGGGGAGTCCAAGGCCTTTTTCAAGCTTCCTTCGCTTCACATCTCTCGCTCCCTCCCTCGCTCGCTCGGCAATACAGGATCCACTGCCGATCAGATCACCACTTGGATCAATTCGGAGCTGGTCCAATGACTCGCAGTGGCGCCATTCATGGGTCTTTTGCTTGACTCTTGTTGAAGATGTCAAAGCTAAATGCTAACGCTAACGTTATCTCAAGTGCCGTCAAAGCTGTCTACTAATGCTGTAAGATGGTCTTGTTCCCAGTTTGACAACTCACCAAGTCAGTCAGCACAGCAAACATGCGACACAACACGACACCACACAATGCTACTCGCGTGTGCTTGTTGATCTCTTCTTTACTTCAAAACCGTTACACCCGTCTCCCTTTTCTGTAATGCAGGTAACTCTACCCGCGCTCATCGCGGTGACAATACATTAAACGAACCTTTTTCGCTCTTCCCTTTGTCCACCAGAAGCCGCGTTATTGCCCCCACTCAGGATCTTCAATCCCACCTCCTTGCCAGCCGAGCACACGACCCAACAGGGTAAATTTTAAACAAGGCGAATGACCATTAGCAAAGCGTGATAGACCTACCAGTGCATAAGAAAAAAGACGACGAAAAAAAACTCATCACAGGTGGAGGCTCCGCTTCGGCAATCCTACAGTAACTGTGACACAAACCCCAAAGCAAGCGGGGGCATAAGACAGGGAATATTCAAAAAGGTGCCCAATGCGTGAACAATTCTAACCGTAATGGCCCGATTGTTCAAACTTTTCATTGCTATTACTAGCCAACCAGTCTCTAAATATCGTCTCTGACTCTTCTCGACTCTCCTATGTCTCTCGCTTCCCGGCCCTTCTACCGTTGCACAGCTCCGAGTTATCTTCCCAGAAGGGTAGATTAATCGGCTCCGGCCCGGCCGGAGTGGGGGTCCGGTCCCGGCGGGTCTTGGTCACATTTCGCCTGGGGAAATTGTTAAACGTGAAGATCATTTGCCTATTCGCAAATCACAGTAAGCCTAGCTATCCTGTTGGAGACTTGGAGTGCCCAGAAAGGTATCCCGAAAGAAACAGGTCACGGATTGAGTCTGCTCCGTCGCATTAGTGCAACCCATCCCATGGCGAGTCCTGTAAAGTCAATTCTGTCATCTCAAGTCTTTTTTGAAAAGGATGTCCGACCTCGGGTCCTAAGTTGTATTCGGCTGATCAGTCGATCTCAGCTATAGTATACTACTAATGTACGGTGAATCATGTCGGTGGAAGGACGATGAAGCCGGCATGTGCTCCGGGAAAATGTTGGTTGTATAATAGTATACTGAAGAGCCTGATCTAAACTAATGTAAAAGTTGAACAAGAAAGCAAAGACTCATCCTAAGTCTGCGATATTATTTAGTTCTTTTTTTAATACTTACCTTAGGTGAGAGAACATCGTAGTATTAAATATATATATATTTCTCGGGATTTTTTGTTCGGACCGCATGGCCCGATATACCTGATATTGCCATGATCAACAAATCTGTCACCGTTGCATCAGCCAATTCAACTCCATGTCAGTTGACTGATGCACAATGACGTTAAAAAATCGCCGATAACTTGTGTGCCCTTTATTCCGAACCTCCGGTCCTAATCCTCATCTGTTTCCTCATCCGCGGGCCACAATAACCACGCGATAACCATGCATAACTTTAACCCAGCTGCAACCCATAGTGCTCCCGCAATACCGACAGAACTTTGCGCAAACAACCCACCTGCAACCACACCGAGCAGCAGCAGCAACGGCGCGGCCGCACGTTGATTCCTCGACACATTCTCCAGCGCGAACAGTTCTCTATCAGAGAACAGGTCGCAGTACACACTCGTCAGAACAAGGCTGATGAGCGCGTTCTGCTTCAAAGCCCGACTCGCTACCGCCTGCCCACAGCTTTGGAAAGCCATAAGCACAATTGGCACGAGCACGTTCCATGCGAGGCTATCCGTGTCTGGGCCGGGTGGGCGCACGCTAACAATGAGAGCGGCTGCACTTGTGAGGATGGCTTGCGCGATGAAAGAAGCACAGAGAACCCAGCGACGTCTGGGGGAGAAGAGGCGATGAAAGCGGGCAAAGAGAAAAGAGCCGAGACAAAAGGATGCGATGGAGAGAGCGGATTTGTACAGACGAGGACCAGGAGTTGATGTAGCGAAACTTGCGAGACCGAGGCCGACATAGACGGTATTTCCTGCACAATCCATTAATAGGCTGTCTTCAGGTTTGTTGCAACTGCTGTTACTGACCTGTCTGCATAGATACAAAGGTGCCCCAGACTTGAATAGAGGAGCTATCAAGAAGACCGGTCACCACATAGCAAGCGAGCAAAACCGCGTCTGTCCATGAACAAGACAGGTCATGACATAGTCGATTTTTCCAACTCTCCTTTTGAGGTCTCAAAGCCGAGTTGCCTAACAGCGGCGTCTCTTCGTCTCTCACAATGGTGCCGGTAGCACCGGAACTTACTGCTCTTACCATGGCGAACGATATGAGAAATGACTTCGTCTCAGGTCAACAAGAAGATTTATGAGTCAGCTTGACAGTGAACCAAAAGAACAATAGAGAGTCCTCGTTGAGCGATATGGCATTGGTAGATGAAAAGATTCGAGACGACGCGTAGTTGAAAGAAAGCTTTGGTGCTAGAGACCCCTATGACGCCAGCCACGCCAAACTATGGATATCCACTTACGCTACCAAGAAAACCGCCGAGATCATCCCAACAGCAACAGTAAGTTTAATTACTGATGAGAAGCGAACGCGAATGGATCCCCATTGTTAAGTTGCTGAAAACTTTTCATGTGTGGTACAACCTTTGAATCAGGAACTTTCCTCCATTCTACGAATGATATATTCATGGCTCGTCTGTGGAGTTGCAAGTAAAGGCATCTCAACAAGATAGGACACTGGAACGAAATGCCCAACGTCGCGTCGGGGATACTGAATTTCTAGCAGCAGGGTTAAGCGAAAAATATCGTTCTAATAACAAAGTATTTCCCGTGACAAGTTATCGAGCTTGTTATCTCGTTTCAAAAGAGTAACCAATTCTATACGACGTCAACCAACCCAATAATAAACGAAATATGATCCATGCCTGTTAGTTAGACCGAACGGATAAACGGCTTCTCCTGCTTAGATCACTCTGAACATGCAAGTTAAGTAACAAGCGAAAATCAACACGGCCTAAATCAAATGGCAAGTGACCCAGTTTCATGGTAAGCCAAGACTTGCCTAATTCCTATAAGCAATTTTAGTTAACTCTATCATAAAGTCTCTTCGATCACGCTTCACTCATAGTGGCATCCACAAGTCAGGAAAGTAGGTTCAAGAACAGAAAAGGTCCCCAAATCAACGTATCTCATTTCATACATCAGAAAGGGAGCCACTCAAACTAAATTTATTATACACAAGAAGGTAATCCAACAAAGATAAAACCACAATCCTATCTCATGTCCCGTTTTGCGCGTCTCAAAGAAGACGGCTCACGGTCTCACCAGCTCGACATTTAGTATCCAGGAGCGGCAGGGGTAGCAGTCACGTAAACCGTGCGGGTGACAGTCTTGGGAACACACTCCTTGCCGTTGTTGTTGCCCCAGGGGAAGTTGGTGGGACGGGGGCGGCGAGTGCGAGTGCGGCGGCCGGTAGGCTTGGCAGCCTCGGTAGGGGCCTCGGTGGGAGCCTCAGTGGCAGCGTTGCCGGACTCATCTTCGTCACAGTCCTCACCCTCACCCTCGGTGGGCTCGGGGTAGGTGGGTTGAGTCTCGAGAGGAGCCTCAGTCTCGACGGGGGTAGCAGGGGCCTCGGTCTCACCAGCCTCAGGGGCAGCAGGAACAGAGGGCTTGATCACAACGGAGGAGGGCTCCTCAGCGGCAGCAGATGAGGCAGCCTCGGTAGGACCAGAGAGAACATCGGTGACGGAGTCGGGGACAGTGGCGAAAGAAGGACGGGGAGCACCCTCAGGGAGAGCGGCAGACTCCTCAGCAGCCTTGGCAGTAGTGGGCTTAACGGCAGCAGCAGTAGACTCAGCAGCGGAGGGCTTGGCAGCACCAGCGTTGGCAGTCTTGGAAGCAGCGGGCTGAGCAACGGCAGTAGAGGCCTTAGAAGCAGAAGCAGAAGCACCAGAGCCGGAACCAGTGCCGGAGCCGCTACCGTTCGAAATACAAGCGAAAGAGATCTTCTTGACATCCGCAGCCTGGGCGGGGCCATCGAGAGACCAAGCCATGTTGACGTAGGGCCAGCAGATACGGCCGTCGGACATGGTGACCATGTCACCAGCAACGTAGGTGTCATCAGAGGTGATGGCCTGGCCGAGCTTCTTGCCCTTGCTGTCGACAGCCTGGAACTTGGTACCAGCGAACTTGCCCTTGCAGCCCATGGCCTCGTTCTCACAGATGGGGTTGGAGATCTCTTCCCAGGTGACGAGAGCAGTGGAGGCATCGAAAGTGGCAGCGTGAGCGTTGGAGCAGTCGTTGGCACCATCAGTGACCCAGTTGACCTGGCTGTCACCATCCTTGGCACCGACCTCAGAGGTGGCCTGCTTGCCAACCAGGGTCTTCTTGTCAGACATAAGGGCAATGGCGACGTTGCGGTTGTTGGTGCGGTTCTCAGCGTGAGTGTAACCCTCGCCCATCCAGTCGTTGAGGGTAAGGTCAATGGCACCACGAGAAACCCAGGAGAAGATGTAAGAGTCAGAACCGACGAAGCGAGCGAGAGAGCTGTAAGAACCACTCATTCCACCCATGGGCTCGTTGCTAGCACCGTTGATAACATGCTCGTTGGAAACCTTGACACCGTTGTTGCCCATGCCCTGGGTCTCAGTGTTCAGCCAGATAGCACCCTGATCCTCGGAGCAAAGGGAAGCGAAGGGAGGCTCATCGGCGGCCTCAAAGGCAATACCGGTGTTGTGAGAGCAGCCCCAAGAGGAAGAGGCGCCCTGAATCTCCTCAACCTTACCCTCAGGGGTGATGTAGCGGATGGCATCACCAAAGTGACCAGAGGCAGAGCCACTGTAAGAGGTGACGACGATGTAGGCGGCATAGTAGCCAGCCTTCTCGGAGAAGACAAGGTCACCGTTGATATCGGGGGAAGCAAGAGCATCACCCGAGAAGCCAGAGCCACCGAGGAGGGTTCGGAAGGCTTGCTTGCCGTTGGTGTACTTGTACATGACGGGAAGAGGGTCCTTGGCCTCTCCGGAGACGACCTCGTTGGTCAGGAGGGCGAAACCGTCATTGTGGGCAACGAGACCACCGGCTTCCTTACCGTTCTTGATAGTAACGGGAGTACCGACAGCAGCGAAGGTCTTGGGGTTGACACCCTGGATGTGGACACCAGTACCACTGGCATCGAGGTAGGCCAGGAAAGCAGTCTTGCCATCGGGGGAGACGGCAAAGGGAGTTCGGCGATGGTGGGGGAGACCGGTCCAGTAAGCCTCCTTGACGGGGTTGAAAGAGCTACCCAGAGTGAGGGTATCGACATGGCTCTCGAGAGATGAGGAAGTGAGCTGAGCAGCAGCCAGCGCCAGGCCGGCAGCAAAAGTGAGAAGACGCGACATCGTGATGTTGACTTATATATATATCAGAAAACGAGAGGAGTCTTTGTAAGATAGTGGTCGAAAAGAGTGTACGTAGTCGGTTCAGTAAAGATCGTGGAAAAGAAACAAAAGAATGTAAGTAGGACTAGACCCCAGGTCAATTGTCCAAAGTCAGCAGTGAGGTTGAAGCTATCTTCTCTCTTCTTTGTCCCATCTTGGGCGATATCGACTCTTTTAAACTGTTCGCAGACCTATGCTCCCCCGGCAGCACGGCTTTTAGCCAAGCATTATGAAGCTGAACGGAGAGCGGTGGAAAAACTCAACGAGCCCGTATTAACGGGTATTTTGATGTTGGGGCCTGTCTGAAGCAGCCACTCATTTTAAATCAGACAGGCACCGGGTGAGGGGCCACGATCGAGCACAGGCATGGTGTTTCAAACCCCGGTAAAAACTGGTGTCAACAAGCTCTCAAACCTGGGCAAGCTAGTAAGCTGTCAGCTGACCCTTGCTGATTTCTATGTCTTCTCATTCTGGACCTGGCAACTCAAAACTTCTGGGCTCACTGTGAGTGGATCGTGGCCGGTCGTCTGTCCCATCCGGGTATAATATGAGGCGAAGACGGCCCTTCGGCAGTTGTAAGTCCTATGAGAGGCGGTTTCGCATCGTTTTCTTGGGTGATAAACGAGATGGGAACAGGAGCATAGCTCAAGAGAACGGTCACAACCGTCACATGAGTGCCCATGTTTGAGAAACTCTAGCAGATTAGGATATTAGTTCATCTCCACGACAATGTCTGATGTTTAGATGCGATGCTTGCTCGGATTGAGCGGTGCCGTTGATTCGAGCATATATGTTATCCGCGGTTTCATCGGCAATCCTTGCAGTTTTGGCTGTTTCTTGGACTCTAGAGCGTTCAATGGGTCGTTTCGCCCCTTTCGCGTAGCCTTAAGCGTGTACTCAGGAAGGGGCAAAATCTTGTCATGACCACGGTTTCAGGGCCCCTGTTTCGAGGTTTCGTCTTAAAGCAGCCCCATCCTGCTGCCACCTTGCACATCTTGTCGAAATTGAGTTGAGTGTAGCCAATGATGACAGTTCCCAACCAAGATCCCCGAGAAGTGGAAAGCAAACATGATCGTCGTGATCGAGAAGCGGGAAAAGGTGATTCTCATCAGGGATCTCGACGTCGAGGCTCTCATGGTATTTATCCCCGAACGCATATCACTTGGAGCCTCTGCGGATAACTAAATCAACGGCTAGCGCCCAAATCAACACATCTGCCGGCCATCGAAAGAGGATATATAGCAGAACGGATGCTTCGGGGGTGTCCCGGGGTTGATATTAGACATGCGAGATGTTGTTGAAGAAATGGAAATTTGAAATGGATCCATCCAATGGAGATGGGCCGAGACTCACGGCGGCCGCCTCGACAAACAGGCACAGCGGCTACAGTGGCCGTTTGTAGCGGCTTACCGCTAGAACCATAAGCAGACTGCAGTGGATGTGAGCCACTGTTCAGGCCCAGCCCAGGCCTCACGTGCTGCAGGCGCCTTAATAAAACCCCTGAACATACGGCGCCTTCCGTCTTCAGGCAGCCTAAAAGCCTAGGCTAATCCTGTTTCGGCGAGTCGCCTCAAGCCCCCCCGCGTTGTTGTTCCTGTCTCTCTCGTATCGTGACAGGAACGAGGCTGAGCTATCGATCCAGACCTGACATAACACGACGAATGTGAATGGGAATAGGGGCACTGCTGATTTTGCAACTTATCAACTTGATGGTCCATCTATTCGCTCGCTCATTCACTTCATAAACCTTCGATCAGTGACGCGATAAGAGGCTCATAGCGTTCAACCGCGTCTCAATTCGGCATCAACGTCATCGTCGCCATCGGAATCTGCCCGGAGCTGGATATCAGCTCACCCAGCACTCGCGATGCTCAGCCGGCTCGCCAAACCCACGAGGAAGGGCGTCGCTGATGCTCTCCTAATCCTTGCCGTGATTGGCGGCGTTATATCACTCATTCTTGTGTTTATTGTCTTCATCGCAGGCACGACAATTATCCATGGCCAGCCTGATCATCTTCTCTGGAAGCCTCTAGCCTTGGTGTCGGTATGTTTGTTCATACTTCTCATACTCGTCCCGTTTTCTCTACAACTTCAGTTCTCATTATTTCTTATTCCGGATGTTCCGAATACTGACAAATTACCTAGTTTGATGGAATCATTCCCAATAATGATACCTCTCACTTCCTGGTGCACCTAAACTGGTATGCCAGTTCTTTTGGATGGGAACATCCTACTGCTCCCAAGGGTCTTCCCAAAGTTGGCATTACTTCTTCAGGACTGAGATATCATTCCACCATCGTCAATGATCTTCACCAGATTGCCACAGAACTTCGTCTACCAGAAGATACTTTCAACTGTCCTAAACCTGGCCCGTATGAAGACCCATGCGGCAACATCTTCTTCGAGGCCTGGCGAAGTTTCATGGCCAGTGGTGGACTGCATATTCCCAGCTGGCACGTCTGGATTAATATCGTTGCAGCACTCCTGCTGGGCACTATGGACATTTTCCGTGAGTGGATTATTCCTAACAGACCTCACTGGATGAAGTGTCGGTGCATCATCGGCAAACGATGGTGTCCTTTGCCCAAAGGCAGCAAAGAGGAAATCGAGCAATTTGACGATTTTGTCTGGGACAAGGTGCGCCTCGCCTACTGGCTCATCTCGGCTGCTTATTTCGGCGTTGCTGCCGCACATACTTGTATCAACTCAGTCTTCTTTGTTCGGTACTTGGGATATTTTGAGGAGCGATTGCCAGATGGCATCAGCATGCACGGAAGGAGGCGCTTGGCCTCTGAGATTTTGCTCTGGGTAGCTTTCGGCATCAAAACCTTTGGCGCTCTCTGCATGGTTGTAAGGTGGAAGTTGAGCAGGAGGCCAAAGGGCTGGATGGATGGGCAGAGTCTTGGCCGCATTGAACGCTCTAAGCCGAACGGTGCTGATGGAGGAAAATATACTGATTAGACTGTTATACAATATAGAGCGGGAAGGTTATACTTGGTAATATTCGGTTAATAGAATACCACAAGCAGGATAAGGACTTTCTGCTTTGTTTTCCTGGATCTTAAGGTTACCATTGACATTATGCATATTCTAAGTGACACTCTTAACTCAGTTCGTTGACAACCTCTCTGGATCTGGATCGAATGACTACCTCCAGATTTGTCATGGAACTGCACCCCGCAGATAGCGAGATCCACAGACATGCCAGATCTAAGCAATGGTTGGATAGTTCGCATAAACGCACAACTAACGTTGTGAACTCGACTCTAGCTCCATCTCTATCTGAGGCGGGGAAACTGATTGCGAACTACCAATTGATAACTCACTCCCGGGACCGGACCGGGCCCGGCTATTGAGAAAGAATAAAGATACCGGGCCTGGAGCGCTTAAATATATTTATTGATACCGTGTAAAAGTTGGTTACATCTCACCTATTCTGGTTCACTTTCAAAACCTGGATAGTTACTCTAGGTTATCCTGCAACTTCTCAGCAGTAAATACCAACAATGCTCTCAGTTACGCCCTTCCGAACAGCAGCGCCCCTGCGGCGGCTGATCTGTAGACAAACCTCACACTCATTCAGTAGCATTGCTCCTAAGTCGCGTCTTATACTCCCTTCACAGAAGATCACCACGAGACCTCTTCCAAAAGTCGAGCCTGCTACTGTTCAGTGGTCGGCATCTTTTGCCACCAGCGCCGAAGCTACGGCTCCTGCTCCTGAGACACCTACAGAGCAAGTAAACCAGAACTTTGCCGCAGTTGCAACAGGCGGTATCCCGTATCCGGGTATTCCCAGAATCGAGGATCCGTATCAGAAGCGACAATGGCAGCTGGAGCATATGGCGGGTGCATTCCGTGTGTTTGCCCGTATGGGATTTACTGAGGGCGCTGCTGGACATATCAGCGTTCGCGATCCAGTTGACCTCGATACATTTTGGATTAACCCGTAAGTTGAGGCTTCGTTTCTATGTATCAAGCTGTTGGTATCGATGTGTTGACATTAATTAGTATGGGCGTTCACTTTGGTATGCTCAAAGCAAGTGACATGGTTCATATTAACGAAGATGGCCAAGTTATTGGCGGCAACCGTGTGGCCGTCAATGCCGCCGGCTTCACGATTCACTCGGCCATTCATAAGGCCAGACCTGACGTGCATGCTGCGTGCCATGCGCACTCTAAGTACGGCAAGGCGTGGTCGACCTTTGGCAAGCCCTTAGATATGATCAGCCAGGATGCGTGTATCTTCTACGACGACCACAGCGTCTACTCCGATTTTGGAGGCGTTGTCTTTGAAGATGACGAGGGTGCTCGCATCGCCAAGGCGTTGGGGCCCGTGAACCGCTCGGTGATTCTCCAGAACCACGGGCTGCTGACGGCCGGTGGAACAGTCGACGAAGCAGCGTACCTGTTTTCCTTGATGGAGAGGACTTGCGAGGTGCAGCTTTTGGTGGAGAGTGCTGGGTTGCCCAGGAGGCACATCGGGGATGAAGAGGCAGAGTATACCTATAAATACAATGCTGACCCGGTGAGTTTCTCATGCAATGCCCTTCTGATATGTTTATGCTGATTATTTGAACAGGAGGCTTTATACACAGAATTCCAGCCTGACTTCGAGTACGAAGTTTGGCAATCTAGGGGAGAGATTAGATCGGGTGTTAATTGAAGTGGAATATCAGGGTGGCACAGTGAGTTTATATGAGACTCAGCATGAATTATTATTGTCGTTTTACTTGCTCGATGGAAACTCTGCAAGCCCTGGCTGCTGTTTTCTCTAGCTCACTCATTATCAAACACTTACATATGCAACTTGACTATGATACTCCCTACAACCTAGCAAGCAAATTTTCCACTGGCCGCATGGCGTTTAGCACTTCATCCGAAGCCCTACTTCCAGAAGCCAGCGCGCCTTCAAGGTGACATCTCCATACATAACTCGTTTGTGCGCCCGCAAAGTGAACTTTGCCTTCCGCCTCCCACTGAGCTGGCCCCATATGATCTGTAGGCACAGCAGCGCAGGGACTACACCGAGCCCACGTGCCTTGCTTAGGTTCAATCCTCCAAATGGGATCTGGAAGTGCTATAAACATGGAGAATATGTCTTCTAAGTATGACAACATCCTGCTTCTTCGCTCCATGATATCCATCTTCCACAGCTCGCGGCCGGACTCGCCTGCGACGATGCAAGTGAGAGCGTAGATGCCATCAGCATCACACGAAGTATCGTGAGTTTCCCAGATTGGTCCCTCAGTACCCCAAGAATATCCGCTAAGGCTCTTCTCTCGCCACCAAGGCTGGTCATAAACAAGAACTGTCTCCGTGTAGAAACCAGGGTCCTCGTACGCCTGCATCCACTGTCTAGACCCATCAAGGGGAGGACTAAATTCGATATGTGGGTAGGCAGAAGTAGGCACAGCGAGAATAACTCGAGAACATTCAAATGTATCTCCAGTAACCGTGGTTAAAGCACACTTCGTATTAGAGGTCTGATCAACCCATCGAACAGCCTGCGAGAGTATAACTGAGCCAGGCTCTAGACGCTGCGCAAGAGCCTCGCACAGGGTGGGAGTTCCTCGGAAACGCATGCGACTATGGCTTCTAGAAGGCTGATCGACAACGTTAAGAAAGCCTCCAGCAGTTTTGCAGACGAGTAGAAAGTCCAGTGCAGCGATATCGCAGGCTGCAAGACCAAAGAGGGCGGTGGTCCAGGTATCGGCCAACTTCTGAATGGCAACAGTAGCACCTTGAGATATTACAAGGTCTCTGACGGTCATGTATTCGTAATCAGGCATCATCAGAGTAGGGTTGATAAGGTCAACGCTTTGAGAAAGACTTTGAATGCTGTTGCTAACGTGAATATACGAGCGGCGGTCTGACTCGTCAGACTAAATAAACACATCAGCGCAGAATACTAAAAAGATATCACTTATACAAACTCACAAAAGGAACAGCTCCATTCTCATAAGTCCCAAATCCATGCATCACACTCTTACCCGTCTTTTCTTCCGTCATCTCAAATCCGAGATCATGCACCAAATTCCAAGCACGCGGCTGCTGAACATGATTAACCCAAGCAGCTACAGAGTGCATAGCTCCAGGGCCTGTGGGGAAATTGCGACCGATTCGATCGTGAGCTTCGAGTACAACGCATGATATTCCTGCCTGCTGGAGGTCGTAAGCGGCTTTAAGACCGCTCAGGCCGGCGCCGACGACTATGACTTGGGCCGAGTACTTGACTCGCGGCGGTGCAGAACTGACATTCTCAATGACAGAAGCCATTGCATCTACCATTTTGAGTGTTTGCCTGTGTCTTGATTATCAATTGTGCTGTTGTTCTTGTTGTCGTTGTCGTTGTCGTTGTCGTTGTCATCCGCCCAGGTATGGGGTAGCTCGGCTTTTCCACTGCTAGATCTAGAAACAAACTCAATGAATCATCACTCTAGAGAACCGTTCAAAAGAGGAACCAGACGGGATTAAACATAATTCGAATGGAATTCAATTGATGATGTCTCTTGAGTACAGCAACTTGCAACCCCAAGATGTCTCCATTTAGTTCCTGCACTCAATCTCTCTCCTTTTTCTTCTTCCCCCGCTACCATCAACATCTCCACATACTCGGAAGTTATGCTAGATATATCTGATTCCCATTCGCTGGGTCTTTAAATATCCCGAAAGACGTTGTTATCATTAATTGCGCAATCCCGAGATCGGATCTTATCTGATCAAATCTCCGAATCATCTCCGCATCCTCATAGCAAAGTCTTTCTCCACCAATTCTCCTCCTCTTCTAGCCACAGCTTCACATTCTTTGGCTGAGAAAACCCATGACCCTCTTCAGGTGCGATAATAAGCTCAACTTCGCCGCCTGCCTTCTCGATGGCATCGGCCATCTTCTGCGCCTGGTCTAGCGGTGTTATCTTGTCATTGCCACCATGCAAGAGCAACAACGGAGCTTTGATCTTGTGAGCTTCAAACAAAGGACTTCTCTCACGACAGATTCTGTCCTTTTCACTCTCATCCACACCTGGCTCCAAGACTAGATGAGTTGTGTAGTCTGATTCCAGCTTGTGGGTAGAGTCGTCTAAGCGTTTGAGGTCGCTTACACCAGAGAGACAGACACCGCCAGCGAATGTGTGCGGATGACGGGTCAGGCTCCGGAGGGTGTTGTATCCTCCTGCACTAACACCAGTGATACCTACTGCTCCAGCCTTTACCTGACCTGTCGCCGTCAGATTACCTGCGAATTCTGCAGCGTCATCCGAGTCCACTAAGCCCCAGTTTCCCCAGAGAGCTTCGCGGTATGCACGACCATGGGCGCACGATCCTTTGTAATTGAAGGCGAGAAGGGCGTATCCTCTTGAAGTAAAGTATTGCGTTCGCAGGTTAAGCCCAGGTCCAGTATAAGACGTCGGGCCTCCGTGGCTTGTCATGATCAGAGGAGGAAGATGTCCATCTGGTGCTTGAAAGTCGGGATTGTGAGGCAACCAGAGAAATCCATACAGTTCCCGCTTGGGTTCTCCCTTTGAATGGATTGACTGCAAGATGGGCTTTGAACAGAAATGTTCAGGAATCGCATCGTCTGTAGAACCTCGTAGTTTTGTGATTTGGCTCGAGCTTTGGATATCGATTCGATACAGCGCCTTGGCAGTTGTTTCGCCAGATCCAATCACAAGAGCTGCGGTATCGCTCAGACGAGCTACCGAATCCAACACGACTTCTGACAAGCGCTCAGCGTCACCAATATCCTTCCAGGAGCTTGACTCCAAATCGATGAGTATCACCCTCGAATGTCCAAGAGCGACTGGGGAGGCGACCAAGTGCCGATCGGATAAAGGCGCGTAGGTATGACTAAAACCATTTAGTGGCATTCCGCAGCTGATGAGTTTGAGTACTTACCTTCCCTGAAACCACCGCATTCCTCCAAACTCAGCGTTATCCAGGTCATCAACCTTGACTTCACTCTGCTCATCACTACCTGGGAGAATGCGAAACAAACGACGGTATTCCCCAATCTCTTTACCAAAGAACAGAGAACCATCCGGACCCCATCTAGGCTCTGCAACACCTTCACGATCCTTGCCTGCTATGAGGCGAGTATCTGAGATGGAGCCATTGTCGTGCCACGTCGCAGAATACAGTCTGGCTGCATCGAAAGGCAGCTCGGGATGATTCCATTCGAGCCATGCGAGCCTTGACCCGTCCGCACTAAACGAGGGCTCATAGTAAAAGTCAGCTGTGTCAAGGATTCGTTTGACCTCTGCTGTCTCGGTGTTGATCGCCACGATGTAGTTGCGAACCTGGTCGGGTGTATCGTGCTCATGATCTTCTTGGTTAGCCAGGACCCAGGGAGACGTTGGGTTTGCCTCAAAATTTGAATATCTCAAATTTGAATCTCCAATCAGTTTGGAGACTTCTTTGCTGTCAGGACTGAGAATATGGACAGTGTCGCCTTTGTTGGAGAAGATGATGCGATCGTCGGGTAGAACAGCGTAAGGTGAACCACCATATTCGTATACACTATTCTTAGCATTGTACCCAGCTGGAAGAACCTCTCTGATGCCATCTTTGAGGATCTCAACGATGGTTACACTTCCATCTTCCCGACTCTCGGTATAAAAAGCCCTTCCTGACCTGGGCTAGTTTCGTAGTGCCAAGTCAGAATACCTTGTCCATGAGTTAGTTATTGGACAACTTACACTAGCTCTAGGCGCAGAAAGATTTCTCGTTTTGGAAACGATAGAATCGACAGAGATGGGTGATTCCCAATCCCCGTATGGGACTCTCTTTTTGGGCGACATGGTTGTTTGTTGCTGAGGTCAAGTTCCGTCACAAAATGCGGGGGTGCAAAGAGACACAAGGGTAAGATGAATAGGCATGCAGCATCGAGTGCATGTGGTGACAACCAAATCTTGAAATGAATTTACTGGCTACATTGCTAACTAATCATTTGGAGAAATTTCTATTGAGCCATAGAAGTGACCCAGAAACATGCCACTTTTGAGATTCAAGTCGCTGAGAGGTGGTTCACATAGCCAGCCTACCATGCCTGCATGATGGTTTGAAGACTACCGGCAATGTTTGAAACAATGTTGAGTTTATTTTATCTATAATAACTATAGTTTATTTCTTGAAGCTAGAATACATCTTCATATCCTGCTTATAACTCAGGCATCGCTGGTGTAGACGTGCCAGTATCGTCACAGCTCAGTGAGACCTCTCACTGGCCTAACATCTCTGCTACCTAGATGAATCTCTCGCAGTCACCCCCTCTCATGAGAATATTCAACAAGGGGTCACAAGAAACCGTTGATACGTCTTCTTTCATGAAAGATATGAGCCTTTGTAATCTCATATAGTACTTTGGTAAACAGCCGCATCCGCCATACAACGCTCACCGGTCCATATCACAAACAGAGTTTCAAGAATAGTGGGATAAAATAATGAGCCCAATCAGTGTAAGAAAGGCTCGATCTATTAGCAAGTAACACCAACCTCATAACACTCATATTGGACTCATCAACAAGAATAATAACACGGACGAAAGACTATTACACGCACATTAGTCTCTGTTGAAGACATATCGTACTCACAAAGTCTAGTAATGAATACTGGCACAATCATACGTTTATTCTCTTCATAATATTACACTAAATATTAATATATTCCACAAGTCTACAACGTCGTTGCAGCAAACTTTGGTCGTGGCGCCGCTGACAGCCGCCAACACCAGGAACGGCATGCAAGGTACGCTTCCAAGATCGATCTTGATCAACAATCGTCAAGAATTGCATCGAAAACCATTCCTTGTCTACGTCATTTGCCCACGTGGTGCTTGTATCGCTCTTCAAGGGGTGTACCTCGTGATGTCGCGATGCCGCATGTCAACACCAAAGCCACCTGACCCACGTGTCGTGATACAATCCTCTCTGAGAACAAAGGTCACGTCAAACGGTACAGGTACATCAGGCGCAGTATCGTACTCACCTAATGTTCTAAAAGCAGGGCATTTCCACTTGGAAATGACCACCAGAGCCCCTTTATCAGGTTCAACTGTAAGAGAGTGACCATGTCGCGAGCAGTAACAGAGCGAGGTGATTAAGAAAGAAGTTAAAGTCATAAGATACAGGTATCTATCGCTTGCATCAAATATATACATAGCACCCTGCCTCCCCAAACGCTAATCCAGCCGTCTCTTAACCACCGGCCGTTTCCTTGAAAAATCGTGCATAGGTTTTTGAATCTTGCTCAATGATTCTTCCGGACTCCGACGTATGTCCTTTTGAACTGAGCCTTCTCGGCGGTAGGGGTGGCTTCTTGGCGAGGGGGAAGGTGAACGACGAGGAGACGGGATTCTCCATGCCGCAACGGACTTGTACTCAATATAACAGGACGCAATAGTCTCCTGTCGAGGAGTTGGAGTGTCATCGGACTCTGGGGTATCGTTACAGAAATCGAAAGCGTCGCTAGCATCTTCAGGAAATTGAGCAGTAGGAAATTCATCATCATCCTCCTCCTCCAGATCGTCCTCATACTTGTCGTGAGATTGCTCCCCATCGTCTGTCATGTCCAGTGACGACTGGCTCTCTGCGCAATCAGAATCAGTGACAGCATTGTCACCATCTTCAGACTGCGAGGTCTCATCGTCGTCATGAACGAGTGATCGGGCCAAGTCGGGAATAAAAGGCCCAGACTCAAACCGGGAAAACGACATGGAGCGCGAGGGGGCGTTGGAGGAGTAATCGTGCGACTCCAAGCAAGTTGGAGAGGAAACAGGAGACTCATCGGAGTGCGCCGCCTCGGAGTGAGGAGGGGAAAGGGGGGCCTCAACAACAGACGAAGATCGAATGTCTGTGTGAATCGAGAGGGGGGTCTTCGTCAAGACAGGTTCATCGTCAAAGAAACTAGAGGCATCGTCGACGCTGCTGGCCGTGGTGCTCTCGGTTTTGACGCTGTTGGTCTCGGAGAAGGAGGATGAAGAAGCAATAGAAATAGTATCATGGTCATGATCACGGTCATGACGATCGATGTAGTTATCGGGGAGATAGCTTGCAAAATAACGGACGATCGAGTCAAAAGACTTGGTCCGGAAAAGTTGGAGGGCGTACTGCCAATGTTCAGAGTCCATCAACTTGGGGTTGGCGATAATTTCAACGGCTAGAGATTCGAGAGATTCGTGCAACTCGTAGATCCGCTGTTGTTTACGCTCAGCCATCAAGCGGTGGAAATCGTCGACAGTATCGGCATCGCGGGAAATTTCGTAAACGTCATGATGAAAAGCTTCGGGGTCTTGAAGGTTAAAGGTAAAAGTGTTGTATTGGTCGTGGAGGTTCGTAAAGAGGTCATCCCTCTTCATGCCGAATTTCCAGGCCGGCCATGACCAGCCCGGATCGTCCATGTCGAGGTCACAGTCAGAGGAAATGAATAAATTATGGTGATTCGAGGATCGTAATGTTGAAGAAGAGAGTGTCCAGTAAGAGTGCCCAGGGTGTAACAGGTCAAGAGCTCGTGGGAGCTGCAAAACCTATTTCATAGCCATCGCGATAAATCCTCCAAAAGTGTTCAGCAGTCACGGGCAGCGACGGCGCTGAAACGAAGCAAAAGAAGCGGTTTGGTGGTGTCTTTTGGGTCTCTTTTGGGCGTTGAATTTTGGTTATTGGTGATTATCGTGTGTATTTTGGAGGCGGGCGTGACGAGAAACAGAATTCGGCAGGTTCTGGGGGGGCAAGAGCCATACCCATATCTCAGGGTGCGTTTGGCCCCCAGCAACCTAAAGGCCACGCTTGCAGCCTGAGATACCTGAGGCAGACACAGATATCCCTTTCGATTGGCTGTTCTTTTCTCAAAGCCGGGAACACGAGACGCGCCTGCATAATTAGTGACCAATCGCTATCTTTTGTCAGCGGCAAGTGGGACCATCTTATGCAATCTCTTGAACTAGCTGCATGATGGCGTCCATTGGGGGCCGTTATCCACCCACCTTCTGCCTTTGCCTTTGTGAATTGCGGGAGATTTGTTTGGGCAGGTCCGACGCCGGCGTTCCAGGTGATTCCACGAGTGTCAGACTTCAGCTGCAGACGGTCCGCTAAATAATCGGCACTCTGCCTAACTTTAGGATACGTTGCTATAATAATTAAAGCATACTTTTGGCTGAAAACATCCTAAAGTGCTTAAATTATTTTGTCCCCTCTTACCTAGAGTTAGGCAGAGGGCCGATTATTTACCGACCCACCGGTGCTGTTAAGGTTGACACGATGCACCAGAAAAAAACACCAAAATGATTCTCCTAGTTATATTTTATAATCCATTTATAATATATATCAATAGTGTAAAGAGATGTTCTAAGATGGCCATGATGAAGCGCTTATCTAGAGTATTACTGTGATTGCTTCCATTTGTCATTTCTGGCTGGTGACCTCCACCGCTTTTCTCTCTGCCAATGCAAGTCACGGGCCAGTCAGAGGCAAATTCCATTTTTAGCCCAAAAATCATCATCGCTCATTGAGACTCACGATGAGACACCGACTGACCTTGTCAATAAATGTCTCTATTTCAATAGACCGTGACAAGCTCACGTTACTTAACAGAAGCCTATGCTCTTCACTATATAACCTATTGGTCCTCGAATCTCGATGACAGTCCAGTCATGCTGAAGTCGTTGCTTTCCTCATCAGCTTCAGTGTCGTCATAGTAAGATCCGCCTGAGCTGTTCTTGTAAGTGCGATGTTATAGAGCGACAGTTGCCAGATGGTTCTACGCTCGCCTTTTGGTTGACAAGGTGCAGCCAAAGGGCTCATCACTACCAGATCGCAAAGGACGATCCATCATTCTCCTTGCCGCCAGTGCCACGAGATTCCATGAAGATCAAAGATCTTGAAGTATCCACGGTCACAATTTAGCAGTCGAGATACATTCCTATTCTTAGGTGAGAGATGTGGATGGTGAGGAGATGGATTTCACAGCCACGATCAGTTGTGGCAGTGGAGGGTTGTGTGTCCTTTGAACTTTGAAGTCTGCCTTGTCCAGCCCTACCCGTCCTAGTCCTCCAAAAGGCTCCCTCCCACCCCTCGGTTCCAGGGCTGCCAGGCACCATCTGGCACCTCAAGCTGCTCAGTGCGGTGGTGCTCTTTCGCTTCTTACCGTTCGTCCCGCTCCCGCTTCAGCTTTCTTTAGTAGAGCTACCCAGTTTTCCCCCATTTTTTGGTTGATCAAACCATCCTCAGGCGACAGGTGTCCCTTTTTCGCTGTATGACTCGACTCCGGTTCACTCTTGTTCCTCGTGGAGTCTGAGACGAGACCAGACGCCATCAGCAGGCCTGTCCTTGACCTGTCCTGACCTGGGCTGAAAGTCGTCTTTTCAACCCTCCCAAAGAGATAAACCCCAGCGTGTCCTGTCCTTCTGATATATTCTGTTCATCCTACAAGCTGCCCCGTAAAAACAGAAGCTGTCTCTTCTTTTGGTTCCTGCATCTAATTAATTACCTGTACCTACCTACTTTTTCTGACCAAACTATTGCTGCATCTACCTGGGTATTTTACCTAGCCACAGCCCACTTCCCCAGCTCCTATTAAACCCTTCCACTTCCCCTCGCTTTCAAAGGTAGCCTACTGGGTCTCGCCTCGTATTGTACTGTCCTCTGCTGAAAGCATCGCCTCACAAGCGCAGGGCAACTGGTATCAATTTACAGTCTCAGCCCCTCTTACTCATACCTACACAACCACCACAACACCTCACTTTTCAGCCTGGCGCAACACCGTATCTCAATACGCAACATCGCGCGGTTTAGTGTTTCACATAATAGTCAAACAAACTCAATCAAATACGGTCGTACTGTTTGAGCCATCCATTCGTCTACGTTTGGTTGACTAGTACCAAAGGTACACATTCACTTTTCTCCAGCCTTATCATCAAGGCTGCCATTCCACCGCCTTGCTTGCTTACCAACATCGGATGGCAAACAGACATAGCCAACCTTATGGCCGAACCAAGGTTCGGGCTCTCTGAGGCCATCTCAGAAGAGCGTACCGAGCCATTCTCACAGTCCGAAATTGACGCCCGCTTCAAAGGTATTCGCGTTGAGGAGCCGGTCCCTACGACTGACTCCTTCGCCGTCCCGTTGGATGCTCTTCATGTTGAAGATCACCACCACAGACAAGGCATCCGCATTCTTTTTCGTCCTCTGGCCAGTTTCCCTAACTCGCGAGCTGTAAGCCCTGGTAGTGATAGTTGCCAGTGGCTCGCTCTCCGCGCAGAGGTTGCTTCTTCAGAGCAGCCCGAGCACAAAGTTCTGGCTGTGACTCAGACCTCCAAGGATATCAAGTTCTCCGTCCGTATCCCCGGCGAGACTCAAGATGCCTCTCCAAGACCTCCTTTATGGTGCGAGCTATACTATGATCCCGCTAGTGACAAGGTCATCTTCTTGAACAAGTCAGACGTTCCAATTTCTTTGTCGGGTGTGTCGCCAACGCCATTTTCAAGTCCTCCCCTCACTGCCGCTCACATCATCAACCCGGGGTCAGCCAAGGCTTTGAAACCTGGAACCTGGCGCATCACCGTTCGAGACATTGATGTTATTGATTTTCGGGTACTAGAGAAGCGCCCAGTGACGCTCTATCAGCCACAGCAACCTACTATCGTCGAGGATGTTCCACCAACATCAAGCTCTGGTTATATCAACTCGAGTGGAAAACGGGCCTTGACTCCGGAGTATGACGAGAAGAGGGTGAAACGTCGTGTCTCAGACCCGGACACACCCGGCGACGACGGTGTCATTATGTTCCTCAGACCTTCCGCGGATCCCCTTGTTTTTTCTCTTCCAAATGGCCGTGAGAGCAAGGAGCTCTCCAGAGTGAATGGCCATCCTTTATTAGACGCCGAAAAGGGCGATACTGTTGCGGTCCCAGGTGTCTGTGAGCTGGACGAGTATCAGCTAACCAAACGGGAGCCGATTGCATCGACATCGTTGTCCGCCGTGTACACAGCAACCCACTCTCATGTACCAGACAACATCGTCACAGTCAAGGTGCTCAAGACGCGCGTTACTAACCCAAACGACAAACCGCTCCTCCATGAGCGGAACGTCATCCGCCAAGCCGATATGTGGCTTCGTGAGTGCAGGAGTCAGGAGGACCTGCAGCACAAGTCTATCGTTCGCTACTACGGCGGTGATGCGCGTTTTCTGTCTCTTTACATGGAGCATGTTGACGCCAAGGATCTCACTGCCGCGCCTAGATGGAGAAACAAAGCCAACGATGAGTTTCTTGGCGACAGGAATGACGCTACCAGGATTTTGGGAGATATTGCTGGCGCTCTCAACTACATCCACGGCCGCAAATTGGTGCACAATGACATCAAACCCGCCAATATCCTTTACTCGCCAGAGCGAGGTGCTGTCCTCTGTGACTTTGGCCTGTCGAGTCTGGCCGCCAATTCACCGACGACTGGTGGAACACCGTACTACATCCCTCCAGAGTTCATTGGGCGCAAGCAACGCGGACCTGCGTCTGACATCTGGGCTCTTGGTGTCACAATGTTATATGTGTTGCGCAAAATATCATTCCCCGACTCTCGCGCTCGTCGACAACACCCTCGACCTCTATATTGGCTAATTGCCGGGGTGAACAGTCCAAACACGCCGCACAAGCAATATGGAAATGGTCAACCCGCCATAATCCAGATGCGAGACTGGCTCACTGAGATATTCGAGGCGAGGGAGAAACTCAACTCCAAGGATCGACTCGAGCGGATCGTTAAAGAAATGCTATATCCCAACCCCAACCAGCGCATCACCATGGCCAAGGTGTTGCAAGAGTTGGCTATTGAACAAGTCGCAGTTGCTGCAGGATGAAGTACACCCAAGGACCAGAGCAACTGTTTATCAGCAATGTTTTTGACTGAGAGGCTTTCGCGATAATAATCACTTTCTTCATTTATTTCCCAGGACCGGAGTTTTGGTTTTGGACATGTTTCAGTGTTACGTGCCGGATATATATGAGTTGGAGGGTAAGTAAACCAACATTCATCAATGAATAACGCTCGCTAATCAACTCAGATTGGATATACCCCGTTAATGATTACAGACGTTATATATTGTTTATTGTTTCAGCATATCTTATAATTGGACATTGTTCTGCATGTATTATAGATTATGGAAGGACGTTTGCATTCTATCATGATTGTCGATTACTCTTCAACACATTTGTATCACCCCATTATGCAGACCCATCTATCTATCTACAGGCCGAATCCCATCACAAAAGCGGCGGCAAGACCTACGACAGAGGTCAAAGCCACCTTGTTCACGCCCAGAATACCTGCCGCATTGTCATCGTTACCGCCCTTCTCTTGTGAAGAGGAAGAGTTGGATGCGCTCTCCTCAGTTCCATTTCCGTTCTGCTCCTTGATTGTGACATAGTCCACATCGCCGGTGCGATTGTTGGGTCCCTTTGCCTTCTCCTTGAAGCGAATGTCTGCACAGTTGTAAAGCGCATTACCAGTGTCTCCAATGGTGACGACCTGAATGCTGGCTAGGTCACCATCAGAGGGTTGAACATCTGAGGGCAGCGCAAGCTCTTCAATGAAGAGAGTGCCTGGGTTGGTAGCATTGAGGAACTGGGGCGTGAGGGAAACGTTGAAGTTGGTCGTGTTCTCGCCGAGGCCAAGGTTGACGAAGATGTAGGTCCATTCGTGGTGAAGATCGAGCGTAAGAGCGCCACCTTTGAGGGGCCAGTCGGTGAGGTTCTTCTTGTTGTAGTCAACGCCAGCACCTAGTGTTTGTTAGGAGAGCACAACGCAGAGTAATGTATAGAGAGACGCACAAGGGTATGTCCACTGGCTGTAGCGGTCCTCGTTCTCTTCAGAGAGTGTGTCGGCTCGCCAAGCAGGGAAGACGAGACCGAAGTGGGCAGAGACAACCTGGACAGTAGCCAGGCTGAGAAGGGTCTTGAAGGCCATCATCTTGAAGATTGAGTTGACGGGTATCTGTAAGTAGAGACGAAGGTGAGGGACAACGAATGGAAAGTTGCCATGATCATGACGAGCGCTTCAGTGGACTTTATAGGCAGAAAGAAGCAGCATCTCATTCCAGGGTCCAGATCATGCAGCCAAGCTCAAGGAGCTCAGTTGGCTCTTGATATGGAAGCTGCTCAGTACCAAGCAGTTATTGACTTAGCGTGAGTTAGTTTCGCAGGGTTGTGGCTGACTTTGCGTGGTAGCCTCCTGTTGTGTCACTGGCGGGTTCATCTTACAGGCGCTCCGGCCCCTTCCCCGGGCATTCGGAGCCAAGTGTGAAAGTCGACGGAGCGGGTGGCCGGTTGAGGGCGGCCCGTTATCACGGACTGCGATAGCATGGTGGATTGTGAGTAGAAATCTCGATATATCTACTCAACTCATTGAGATATCATCATCGAGTCTCATAAATCCTCATCCTTCTGCAGTACACATAAGAACAATTCTTATGCGCATATACTACTGCAAGCACAACATGAAAATTTCACTTGCCTATCATTACAATTGTCCCAAAACGGTGAACCCATGCGGGGATGGCTGAGCCCAGAGCGAGTTTGAGACGATAATAAACTTGCTCAAATGGCCGCAACAACCCCCTATTGGACAGAGCCGTTGTCGCGCCTTCTCATACTTGAAGACGTGAAAATTAACTCAATTCTTACCAAAGAAGTTCTCTTACCGGTCTGAGGTTAGCGGCGCGAAAGGTGAAATCTAAGCACTTTAAGCTTAAGTGGTGGTGGTTACTGTGGTCTGTCAATGCAGGGTAAGTTGACAGGCCTGAGATGGAGGGCAAGTAAACGAAGCTCGCTCGATCTGATTACTATACACTATAATCAAGAAAGTACAAGATTATAGGTTATTTTCCTTGCAAGCCATATGAGTGGAGAGTTGTGAACTTGAGCCCCCTTTCATTTTTGTCCATGTTTTTGAACGATTTCTTGTACTCTCAAGGCTGACTTAGCTGATGGAAACAAGTATGCCTGTGTCAAATCCCAAAGGATTAATATAAAACAGCCGCCACTCTCATATAAAAAAAAACTAACCAGCCTCAATGAGAGCCGTATTTATCCTTTATTAATAGTAATCTTTAACAAGGTTTAAAATATCATACAACCCAGTTTCAGAATGTCATTGCTGTGGTGGCAGACTGAACAACACTGGCAAAATCCCAGTATCGCTATATCCAGTATTAATGCAACTATCAAAGCTTTCAGCAACGATTCATAGCAATTCACAGCAGTTCACAACATTTCATAACAATTGATGGACAGCAATTCATAAAAGCCGAAATTTTGTCACAGATTTTAATTGGTTGACTGAAAGGCGCTAAATTTATGAAGCATTATTTAAGTCTCATATGAGTTATGAATTATGTTTTATAAGGAACAGACTCCAATGGTCTGGTCTTGCCTTGAACGTTCAAGTTACACATAAATAGACCGGGGAAGGTCCACCTCAACGTATAAGCTGGCCTAAGGTAGGCACGGAATGATGGCGTCAACACGCCGTTGACTCCCGCGCTTGAAACCGCAAGACTTAATAACCATTGATGGAAACAATGTTGAACGCAGGATGTCGCGCATTAGTGGACAAAACAACTTTTATAATACACGGTCGGATACTTGTATCATAAACTGTGTCTTTTAACCATATACATGAGCTTTGATGTCACGTGCTTCGAGTACCTGTCTGCCCGATAAGATTTTCCTGCTAAGGGATCCACTTTTCGACGATAAGATCAGTGCTTCCTCGATGCTTCAACCTCTAGTTCGACTTCTCCCTTTACTACAGTGCAACATAATAACATAATCATGGATCCTGCACGTAAAGCCATGATCGCGGGACGAAGATCCCCCAACCGACGAGATGTGACCTCTCCAAGACACGATCCGACCAACCGAGTCACAAAATCCACTAAACCGGCCGCTTCCAAGGTTAACCCAAAGTACTTGACCCAAGATGAACAGTCACGACAATTTGTTGCCGACGAGGACAAGTTTGTCCTGAAGCAGTCGAAAAAGAAGGCGAATATTAGAATTCGAGAGGGTCGTGCGAAACCCATCGACTATCTGGCATTCAACCTAAGATATATCGACACAGACCGCGACGTATTCGACGACGATGACGCCGATTTCGAGATCGATATTCCTGCGCCTGGAGACGTTGTCGCATCGCTTGACGGGGAGCAAATTGCCGAGCTGGACTCTGATATTGCCTCTTATCACGTGCTTGAAACCAATGCGACAAATCGCGAATACTGGAAATCGCTTCAGACTCTCTGTGTGGATAGAAAGGCCAAATTAGATCCACACGGCCACGAACGGAGGGTTGTGAGCAGTGTTTCGGATGACATTGACAAGATTCTCGCCCCCAAGACGCACGACCAGTTGGAAGCTCTCGAAAAGCAAATCAAGGCCAAGCTACAGTCCAACGAGGACATTGATACGGATTACTGGGAGCAGTTGCTTCGAAGCCTTCGGGTATGGAAAGCTCGTGCCAAGCTAAGCCAGGTATACGAGACAATCAAGGAGACTCGTTTCAACCAACTCAAGGAGCGTGATCCAGCCAAAGCCAATGCATTGGGCCAGTCGACTTCTGCCTCCAAGGTGACATTCGGTTCACAACCAGTAGCCTCGGCCTCAGCCTCTCCAGGCGCAACGGCGACGCCGGCAGCTGTTTCATCTTCCAGCCATGCGGACAGATCTGCCCCGCCTGGCACTGAACGCTTTTCTCAGGCCGACAATGAGGACTTTTCACAGGCTACCAAAGCACTGTATGACCGCGAGGTTGCTCGGGGTGTTGATGAGAACGAGGAGATTTTCACAAGTGAAGAGACAGTTACCCTCTCCAAGCCGCAATGGGCAGACAAATATAGGCCTCGAAAGCCACGTTATTTCAATCGTGTGCAAATGGGCTACGACTGGAACAAATACAACCAGACCCATTACGACCATGATAACCCACCGCCCAAGGTTGTCCAGGGCTACAAGTTCAACATATTTTATCCAGAGCTCATCGACAAGACAAAGGCGCCAACGTTCAAGATCATTCGAGAACATGGGCGCAGGCGTGGAGAATCATTTGCCGCTGCTGGTGAGGAGGACACGTGCCTGATCCGGTTCATTGCAGGCCCTCCATACGAGGATATTGCGTTTCGCATTGTCGATCGAGAATGGGATTACAGCGCCAAGAAAGATCGAGGCTTCAAAAGCTCCTTTGACAAGGTATGTTCATCTCCCCTCTTCTCGCCGCCCTTCACGTGGCAAGGCAAAACCTCTACTTCCACACTGGCCGCCCTGAGTTCGTACTGTGGCAACGGCTTTGGCCGTTCGGCGAGCAGCACTTCATGCAGCCTAGACCCAGCCCACCACGTTGATGGCAGGTGTTTAAGCCCTTGTCTCCAAACGCATCCACTCCATCACACGCTTAGGAACCCATGAACTAATCTTGCATGCTCGACAGGGGATCCTACAACTGCACTTTCAGTTCAAAAAGGTATGCATCCAAAAATGCTTCTGTTGGTCTAGCCCGATCTACGAGACTGACGTGTTGTTTCTAGATCTATTACAGGAAGTAGAACCGGGTATCAATGCCCCATTGCTTTCTTGCTACAAGCTGCTTCGGGCCTCGCCTAGTTCGAGCAAACCCAAGAATTCAACAAATGCAGAGAAGGGAAACCGGATTACCTCTCACCATCCCGCCATGTTTGAGCGCGGGAGAGGGAGAAATGCAAGTTTTCAAATGGGGGGTGACTTTTTCCGCCCTGTCTGATAACGATTGCAGCATGATGGCTGCTTATAGCTTTCGACATGTGCCCCATTCGGCTGATATCTGTTGATTCGCCCCTGTATCACCTTTCTAGGTATTCTACTTCGATACGTCAAGACAGCTATGAAATCACATCTTATGCCCCTGCATCATCGGCGCATCCCTAATAGACGGAGTGGAAGGTCAAGCATGCATCATCGATGAATAGATTGCCACAAGCACCAGTACGAACTTGGCTGGCAAACCGAGGTCATTAGGCCTGCTGCATCTGAAAGCTTCTGGAAGGCTGTCATTCACAACTTTCACGGACCGCAAGTCGAACAGATAGCGCCAAACCGCTCGGACATCTTTACGTTTATGTGTTTGAAGGGAGGATTCCGCGCGAATGAGCAATCAACAATATGACAAGAGGATTGGTGCAGTGGCCACCAGTCGGAAGAGTTACCTCAAGCATGATGCCTTAACCCTCAGCTCTCAGTCGGGTACCCGATGATGAAGTTTCGAAAGATTGTTCCATACTTATTCTTTGACGCATCGGTCCGCAGTGCAGTGGTGATTTTATGCTTCAACAATCTTCTGGCGGATTCTCCGGCAGCTTCCATGCTGATCCACAACAGCAACAGATGGAAAACGGAGATTCAAACGGGATGGGCATCGGCCGATGCATTGATTGGTGTTCTGATTGGTATCCCGATTGGTGACCCGATTGGTATCGTCTGAAATGCAAGGTGCCGTTTGAGACGTATACGTCCCGCGATAGCCCCGTTGATGAGAGTACAAGCCGGCTGAGCTACCGTCAAGTGACTTGAGTCCGGTTTGGTAACATGTACCATGTAGGGTGTGATGCTTCTCGGTCCCGATACCAGGCTTGCCAAATGGGACCGGACATTGACAGAGGAGAAAGAAGATTTGGCGATACGCAAAGGGGCATGGGACACAAAGCTTGCCGGACCGGTCCAACGAACAACGGCATATTTCTTGTTGGAGTCTGTTGCAATGTTGTACCTACAGCTCTGGACCTGGGATCAAGGCCTGGGACTATTTCCTTCCTGAGGCGCAATTAAGTACTTGCAGCCCATCCTTGCAAGGTTACTCCACCCAAGCAATTACTGGACATACATATCTGGCGGCAGTTTTCAAGACCAGGATATGAGGATGTATGTACATCATGGTGTGCGAGGTAACAACACAGTACCTGTTGAGCCATGTTAATCCTCTGACAGGGCTCACAGACGTCACTGAAGCCAGAGAAGGCCGCAGAGACTCCCCAGTGGGAACTCGTTTGCGCGTCCAACGTCCTCCAGACTTGTATCTGATGGCCGCACATAACACACACAAGCACAGGCACACACATACACAAATGCATGTTAGTAGGATAGCTTGCCGTGATAAGCCACCCCTTGGGGTGGCTGACTTATGGCGACCCTGTCTGTTTCTTGTAGGCTACGGACCACGGGCCTAGTCCAATGGCTTACTAGGCGCTTGTTGGTCCATCTTGTCTTTTTGACTTGGCTCACCCCCCCAGCCTTGACTACGATCTTGGGGTCCATAGCTTCGACAGTTATGAAGGAGGATCTAGAGCTAAGATTTCTGAATCTGTCAACGGGCATTTGTTTATCAACGGATCGCCGTCTAAACGAAGCCGTTGTCCAAGAGCCAGCCCTGCAACTCCACGCCCTTACCCCAAACGAGCGGGAGGAGGCACAAGCGTCTTCGCTTCGGCATCAAATATCGCCATCTCTCCTATTCCCCCGTCCTTGTCCCATTGTGTCTATTGTAACGTTCTGCTATCTCCCGCCCTCTTCCTTCATTCTTCGTCTCATACATCTACCTTTTCCTCGCTTCTCATTACTTGGTACATGAGTCAAGAAAATCTCCTTGTCCCGAGAACACTATCAAACCACCACGAGACCTATTGTGCTTCCTTCCAAACAGCGTCCTTGACTTTATCAAAGGTCGCCATGGATCCACCGTTTCCTAATGGCGGACAACCTTCCAGCTACACGAATATCCCTCCCGGTCACGGGCAACAATCACCCTGCGTGCCAGAGCTGACCGGTATGGGGTCATACTATGCCCTCTCTTCGGGCCCTCAAGAGCAGCCACCTCATCTGTCATCAACTGGCCCGCTACCCAGAGGCTCGACCCTGTCACAGCAACAGGAGAACCAGCAACAGCGGTCACATCCGGCTCTTGATGCGACTGCGTACACTTCTATGGCCTCAAGCTTTCACTATCCGCCTCGAAGTCATCATCAAATCTGGCCTTCACCTCCGCCAGGTCCTGACGATTATGACAACTATTCCTATCAAAGTTCTCCAAGCAGTGGTAGCGCCCCAATGAGCTGTTACAACCCTTCACCTATCTCGCCAAGAACGTGGTCTTCGCCAGACTTTCCTCTCTCCAAACCGTCGGATTCTCTTCATCAGCAGAGCCAACAGAACTCGTTTAAGAGCCTTCGGATTTGCACTCCAACCTCAACCGAAGGGTATCCCGCCAGAGGCCCTCGGGTGCTGACGCCTTTCACAGGCGGCAGTTTAAACCAGGGCGTTGACAACGAAATCGACGGTCTGCCGTATAGCTACTCGCCTGCAACAATCCCGAGCTCATCGGCTGGAGCGTTGTCCTGCACCAGCTCCCCACAAGAGCCTCTGCTCGGCACCCCAGTGCACATGGAGACTCGACAAGAATCACCAACATGCGAACCAGAGTACCGTGCGAGTGCAGATGGGCAGTTGGGAACCAAAGAGTTGAAAGGCGCGGCCGTTGGCGCTAAGTCTGAGGAACCATACGCCAAGCTCCTCTACCGAGCTCTTATGAGTGCGCCGGATCATGCCATGACTCTACAAGAGATTTATCAGTGGTTTCGTGAAAACACTGACAAGGATCTAAAGAAGGACAAAACAGAGAAGAGACCAGGCAAGAATGCCGAAGGTTGGCAGAATAGCATCCGCCACAACCTGAGTATGAACAAGGTACGTTGAAGAACAAAAACCCCTCCAAGCGATGCGCTCCAGATTTTCCTTCTCAGATCTCGCTTCCATGACCCCCCTGCAGCTGCCGGGGTATATCATGCGGTATAAGCATATATACAGGGCCAACACTTTCGGGGACTTGGACGAATCATGCTAGAACAGTTTCCTCGAAACGGGCGTCCCATGGCTGACAGAGTTTTTTGGTCGCAGGCTTTTGTCAAACGTGAACACAAGGAGACGCCAGGCTCGGCATCGGAGGCAGCAGAGCAGGTCTCAACAAAAACGGGTGATGTTAAAAAGCCGACAGAATGGATGTTGGAGGATTGGGCTGTCCGGAATGGAGTGCAGAGCACGACAAAATACCGAGCCAAGGACACGACACGTCGAGCAATAGGTTCCAAAGTTCACCACCACCCGTACGATCACGGGTTTTCGCAGCATGGCAGCCCAATCTCTGCCAAGGGAACTCCTGGTCGAAAGGGAGATTGCTCAACGAACAAGTTGAGATTGCGCGGCCGCCATTACGCCCATGAGACGAACATGCCACCAACGTCCCACCATATCATGGCCCACCCGCATCCCATTCAGCGGACGACAACGATGCCAGGAATGTATCAATCACAGCAGGCCTACGGGGACATGATGATGCCACGGATCGAGAGACTGCCACAAACGGCCATCAAGCAAGAAAACTACTCGCCCATGACACCCGATTCAAGTGGACACGAAGCGTTTGGTTTCATGCTTCCAGAGCCGAGCCTAATACACGCGCATGCAGCCAGCTCTAGCGCCAGCAACAACCATGGTACTACCGCGTATGCGCTCCCTAGTGGCACCCAGAACATGTACGTTGGACCATCTCCGTGCGAATTCCCGTATGGCGTGGCCGACGTCACAGGCGTCTATCAAGGCGGCGGCGGTCACCATCCTGCTAGCGGCGGAGTCAACGAACGCCTCATGGGGATCGGCCCTAACGCGGTTTACAATTGGAACGGTCAAGGACTCTGAATCCGCCTGGCAGGCCTTAGTCCCTCCGCCACAAGGTCACATTGAATGTATCGTTGGCGGTCAAATCCGAAAAGGACAGACGACGGAAGCTACAGAAACGGTAATTGGCATTACAAACACCGCCCATCACCAAAAAAAGAAACGAAAAAAATGGATGGGGAGAAGAAAAAGAAAAGCAAAAAAAACGACAAGAGAGTACGGATGCAGCAGCCAGCTTACCGCGAGAACCGCGTGTGAAAAAAGAGGGGCTAAATGGTTCTGGAAAAAAGCAAGTCGACTTCTTTCATCACGACAGACCGGCTGTAAGCTGGCCGCAGTTTCAAACGACAGGGGACGTTGGGAATCAGCACCAACACACTCACATACTTCACGTTGGCTCCCTTGGATGAGATGACTTAACCCCACACAGACCCCGGAGGTCGCGACGGATCACAATCACCCGAACAGGGTTAACGAATGTGGGCAGCATAGACTCGCGGTCATGGGTTGAGCACGAAGCGCCGAGGCTGGCTGGCTGAGCATGGTTGCTGTGTAGCTGGACTTGGCATCTCGAGCGGGGGTCACAAAGACAAGGCGGAGAGTCCTGCCTTGTGTTGGTCTCATGATTATCATATTCCAGCTTCCTGGAACGCAGAGAATATGCCACTACCTACAGGGGGTATTTTGCTGCGACTTTGAGGTCGCGACGGCGCAAAAGCAAGACCAAAACTGGGGGTTCTGGGCTAGACCGTGGCATTGAGTTTGGACTGACTTGGGTTGGGCATTATTATCTTTTTCTTTTTCGTTTTCTTTTTCTCTTGTTTTTGGGAGGGTTTTGGATCTTGTCTAGACGATGCGCTTCATCTTTCGCTCCCCGAGGACCGACAAGAGGCATCATTATTATTTGGTTGGCGACACTGGGGATGGATGATGAGCGAAACATCCTCCTTCAAAGCGTGTTAGTGTCTTTTTCTATCATCATTATTGGCCCGATTTCTCTTTTCTTGTATCTCTACCATGCCTTGACCTCAATCATCATTTACACTTGAGACACAAGCACCTTTACCTCATTTACTCCAGCATTCTTCCATACCGCATCCGATACCAATACCAATACCAATACCCTGCATTACTTCTTTGAACTTTGACTTGCATTGTTGCTGTACCTTATTCTATTGTGTTTTTCTACTTTCAACATGGCCGGATATGGGTAATTACCAGTAAAAGACAACCTGATAGAGGGGATCCATAAGAGAGTTTGGCACGACTCATACATAGCATTGGTAGACCCTAAATGATAACAATACAATAAAACTCTAAATACTTTTGGTAATTCTCACTGTGAAAATCGTCCAGAGCTGGCCTCGCGAGTTGATCGATTCATATTGTGAGCTTAGACGATTAGGAGATCTTGCAACGGAGCTAGAAATCGCAATTTGTGAGCCCAGAACGCTGCGCCTTGCCTCCCCTCCCTCTCAACCCAGCTATTTGTTGCCCTGTGCTCAGCTTTTCGTAAATACGAGTGACATAGAAACAGGGTTCATGAGGCCATTGCTGGGCATATGGACGATATCATTGGTTTCCGATCTGTCGGGTCAGCTGAGCCAACAGGAAAACATCCGGCCCCCCCTTTCTGCTATTTATCTTGCCCCATGCCCTGACTCCTCTCTCTATATCGTGCTGAGCTGCGCTATCCCCGTTGTAGGAGGAGGCCGGGGCTACTCGTCCATGAAAGGGCATAGACCTGGTTGGCATGATCGCCATGAGGTTTGACATTGGCGTCAAGGGAGGCGTCAAGGGTGTTTCTTTAAACAGTAGCTTGTTGAGAATCGATAAAAACGTGAAGGGATAAGTCACCATTCAAGTGAATGCTAGCGAGGATGAATGGATGTCAAGGTTCGGCTTCTTAGATGCGAAGCGAGACAAGGTATTATCACTATCTAATCCAGGAAGACAGATGCTTATCGCTAAAAACAGCATGTCCTCGGTGTCAGGGCCGAACGGGCCGCAAGAAGACAAGCAAGTATCCATACGCTGTTGGAGCCGCCCAGCGCGGGCCGTTGCTCTGCGCTTCTTATTTCCAGGCACAGCAAGAAACACTGTAGAAAAGAAGTGCAACCACCACGTTCGTTTGTTAGGCTTGAAACGTCTGCCGAGTATTATTAGAAGCTTGGTTAGGCTTACGACGGATCAGCCACAGTTTGGATGCCCAAGACGCAAGACGTTGAGTTGGGGTCTGGAGGAAGAGACATGCACATACATAGACGTAGACCCCGAAAGCCTCCCTCCCTGTCAAGCCTCGTCATGTGTCCCACATGGTTGCTAGTCTTTTCAACTTTCTTTTTCTTCAGCATCCTTGTATTAGCTTTCTAGTGTCCTTCTCTTTGCATCTTTCCCCTTGACTCTATTCACCAACAGAGCAATTGGAAGCCATTGCCTCAGCCCAGCGCAGTCATTGACGGTTGGTGGTGTGGAGACTGGTCGCTAATCAAAATACTGTAACATGTCGCTGAGACCTCTGCTCTGTCGATTGCGGGCTCACATTTCAGGCGTTGAAAGAGCCAACAACGTCCCAAGAATCTGGACACTGAAGTGATACAAGATTCGATGGCACTTATGCAGAGCCCTGGAAGTAGCAATAACAAGAGGGAAAACCTAGCCAAAGAGGAAAAAGACGCGTCGACATGATACAATCCACAATACGTTGCTCCTTGTTCGTTGTGTGGATAGTTTATTAGAAACTTGATAGTAGCGGCCGCTCGTTATAAGCGGGCGCTTCTGACACTTTGACAGCTTTAACTGCCTTAACCTCAACCAGGAACGGGCCGGACGATGGTCGTCATGGTTGGACTAGAGTCTACTCTACTCTAGAAGACTAGAGTCTAGAATCTAGAGGACTGAGGTGCTGTCCTGGTCAAGCCCATGTTATTCCCCTCTGCACACCCTCCCCTCGCCCTGTCGTTATTCCATCCTCAGCCCCGTAGCATGAAGCTCGAATAGGCAGGAAAAAGCAAAACGCCCCTGCATCTGGTGTGTATGCCGATATGCTTCACCGTTTTGAAAAGTGGACGTTTCCCATAGACTAGCGACTAGCTACAGTCCAACAATGAATGACAATAGGATCAAGGTGTTCTGCACCGACCATGGCTTGCGATCAACGGTTAGCGGCGCTGGGCATATAGACATAGCTCAGTGCTAAGCTCAGCCCCCAGATGTTTAGTGCTTTCTGCAGCTTGACTAGTAAGACACTAGAAGCCAAGAAACGTGCAGCAAGAAATGACATTCCCATGCTACAGTACAGTAGAGTTGTGTGTTGAAACAAGGGGGAACCGGGGCGGGGAAGATCGGCTACTGTACGGATAAGAAAGAGTGAAATACTAAGTCCAAGGTATGCATGGGTACTCTGCTGACCGTTCGAACCTTGGTCTATTTACGCTTATTCTTGTCTTGAGTTAGTTTTTGTATGGATTTCCTCGTCGCCAAACGCGAGATACAGTAAATAAGCGTTTGTGTACACACGTAGCCAAACGCTGTGTTGGCGGAAGCTGATCCAGTATGTGATGCTGCAGCTGGAGCTGCAGCTGCAACTGAATCTTGATCTAATATTGGGGTTGAAGGCTTGCTCAATGCCATGTCCAGGCTCGCATCGCTGTCGCACAACACGAGATATCTGTAATGCACTGTAAAGATGCGATTGGGGAGCGGCCGTCATAACCCCTGTTCACATAAGGAGATGAAAATTGCGTAGACTGTCAGCTTTGGGGGTCACAGTGATGTAACCTGAAAGCATGAGAAAGAATTGAGTTCCGATCCCTCATGTACTGTGAGTATGAGTGTGAGTGTGAGTGCGAGTGCGAGTCTGTGGTCAAGGACGATCTTGATCCAAAAATGAGCAATAAAAGGTCATTTTGCGCCCTGAGAAGCCACCGTGATCTATTCTCACCCATAAGGCCAGGCCTATGCTTCCACCAACAAAAGCATGAAACCTCGTGTCAGAGAAAGGGTGGTGATCGCCTACCTCTGCAGTCCTCATTGGGTCTGCTAAGCTCAAAAACCGTATCACCAACATCACACATGCCAGCTGCTCAAAATTGAAGTAACTTGTCCTGCACGACCTCTAATCCGGACGAATTTGGCTCCGCTCTCGATCTGTTTTCAACTTTTCGGCATGGGATAGCTGCGAATCATGAATTGTGGATGACAGTAGGTACTCATTACACAACTGATTGCCATTGATTCCCATTCAAGCCAGATGCATTGTGTTGAAGAGCCGATTACCAGTGTCCGTAGCCTTAGTCCCCGTGAATTTGTTCTCAGTCTGTCGTGCAAACAGACGAGCTCGACAATACATACATAGTACATACATATCAGTGGCAGTCATGTGCGATACTGTAGTTACAGTACGAGATGTAGTGCAGCTCTCAACTTATCCTGGCGTAACCGGGGAACCTGGTTCTTTAGAGACAGGTAACGTGCAGCACTCAGACTGCACTGGACTACAGTGATAATCCCGGCCGGCTAATCGTCGATCCTTGTCCACTGGTGCCCTGTGCTGTCTTCTAATTCGGAGAGAATCGTCCAGTCTAATTGACTTGTATCAATTGGCGGTCGGACTTATCATCCGTAACCCGGTACCTGGTGCGATCCAACAGGCATATTGCAGCCACTTGATCCACTATCGAGATAGTATCACGATCTAAACAGATTCGACTACTAGATCGCGACAACCTTCGCCTTGCTCAAAGTCACCCACCCCATGCGCTGCACCACTTCTTTTGTCATTGCATCATGGCAGTCGAGCTACAGCCCTTTCCAGAATGATAACAGAGTCAAGACGTGATCCACAATTGATCATCATGACTCGAAAGTTACTGTAGTCATACTGCATTCACATACTGGTAGAACAGGGCGCTGTCGATCTCTATAATAGAAAGTGGTTCTAAAGTCTATCTGGAAAGTATGGCTGCTCGCGATAGCGAGATCAACTGACACAAGTGGCGTCGTCGTGCCCAAGATAAGCTGTGCTCTCAACGCTGTGGTGCTGGTGACATCTTTCCTTGTCAGCCCTGCCGATATTGCAGTCGATTCGATTCAACCCTTCTATCACTAAGTCCATCGTGTAACAATTTCTTGCTTTCTTAAGCACAGGCAATATGAGCAAGGAAACTTCCTCCCCCCTCTCTCCATCTCTCTTCGCAAGTCACTCTCGCCCGTAAGGACCCTTGACCTGTTAGCTCTCACTCAACTTTAGGGCGTGTATTGTTGATCCTTGCAAAAGACCCTTGCTGCAGGGAATTTCGCAATGCCACATTGACATGGACCTCGGAGCTCTGTTGGTTGTCCCCAGTCACACTCCTCGCGGCGTTTCTTGGCGACTGCGCTAATCCATCAGCCTGAGATGGATCATGGATCCACCCTCAAGTACATGTACAGGAAACCCTCCGAGTGTGCCACAATCTCGCCTGTTTGATGCACTGCCGTTGTGTACGACTACCCCGTGACATGTGGTGTATGAGGTTAAAGCCGGATCCAATCAACAGCCGTAGGATATCCAAGGCAGCCCCTCGATTGTAACACAATGTCCTAGTATCCCTTCCATGACAGCGAATCAAGTAGACGCAACATGACCAAGTCTGGCAGTTGTTGACAACGTGGTGCCTCTGTAGTTGAAGGAGTGTCTTCAGCACCTCTCCAGCCGTACGCCATAGAGCGCCTCGTCAAGCCTCAATCGTACGATGGTTTTGATTTCGGACATTGTGAACTTGGACCATGCAGCTGACCGCAAGACCACAGCTTCGTTCATCGCACCGTTTGGCTGTGGGAGGCCATGTCGTCCTGTGCCAATACAGCAGAGGAAAGACAACGTTGCCGGATGAAAACTGTCGTTTTGCAGCAATGGCAGAGGATGAATAAGCCCCTTATGTACAGGGCACTTTGTTGTCCAGGTTGACCCTAACACCATATGTTGAGAATCCCGGTAGTATGTAGAAGGGCCCAGGCTGGACAGACGAAGCATACAGCACCTCAAGAGAATTATTAGGGAATGAAAGATGCAGCCCGTGAAAATGAATATGTTTCTGAGCAACATCCCGCAATCAAGTAGGCTAAATACTTGTTTCATATGATGGCCCGTCACTGAGACGACCCTGAGCTCGAGCAATAGTTTAGAGCTTCTTGGGTTCATACGGGAGATTGTGACAACCAAGACCAATGGGCCTTCTGTGATGTGCTGGACGAAGCACACACGAAAATTTGTCATACCCAAGGGTTTTATGCAGTCATGATATCAGTCCCTTAAAACTCCCCTGAGTATTAAAGACATGTATTTGGAGAGCTATACTGGGGTATACATACTCGGAGATTCTGCCGAGATCGTCGACATGAACGATGCTAGGTTTGATACAAGGACGATAAATCGGGTTCTGTGTCAGTCCTTATGGTTTCACCAAATCTGGTCTCGCTCGGCGCACACAACATGAACACCTGAAGGTCCATTCTATGGCGTTCTGTGTTGCCAGGCGTTTGCAGTACGATTCATAATCTACATGCCTGGCGCACAGGGGGCTTCTTCATTGAGCATCCTCTCAATCTTTGGTCCAAGTCTGGACCATGAAGTATTGTGATAGCCGGATGGGAGGTGAACCATCTGAGTTGCAAATGAAACCTGGGCTCAATCGAATGTTGATTATATTTTGAATAGCCGTAACTTCAAGCCTTCTGAAGTATTGTTGCTGAGTGACTCGTCACAATGATTTCCGAACGCTTGAATATAGATCCCTTTAGCTACACTAGGCAACTGAGAGTAGGAACTTCGCATTGATCAAATATCCCAAGCCCAAGGTTTGAACCGTGGGATGTTAGAGGTCCAGATCTAGACCATCAGAACTCGATGAGCGATGAAGTTAGAATCTTCGTTTCTTCTTGGCGGGTCCAGCTGCCGCCTTCTTCTCAAGTTCCCTTTTGAGTTCTTCGCGCCTTCGATCCGCCCTTTCCTGCGATGTTTCTCTTGGTTTCGACTCTACTGTGACCTCCTTTGCAGTAGATCGGCCACGTCGACTACCTTCATCGACTGATGGTCTTGATTCATCCTCATCGCCATTCTGTTTCCCGATAACACCTAACTTCTTAGGAGGGCGATGTGCGACTGCTGCCGTGCTAGACTCGACTGCCTCAAGATCAATAGGTGGCAAGTCCGTTTTAGCTGGCTGCTTCGATTTCGCCCCTCCTATGCGCCCGAGGCCGCCCTTCTTTGCTGTAGGTCCTAGCTGAGAAGATGAAGATGAAGATGGATCGACGGCTGGAGGCGAGTTTGTGGCACCATCATCTTCTGCCTCAGATGCTGTCTCCGAGTCATCCTTTTGAGTTAATGGCTTTGTCTTCGGTTGAGGCTGTATATGATCAGGAGAAACAGGCGGAGTTGACTGCTTCTTTCGGCCCAGTGTCCCCAGTCGACGAGCCGGCTGGTTTGTCTTGTGCGCCTGGGGGGCAGGTGACACATTTTTTGTCGAAGCCATCGATTCATCATCTCCCTCTGTAGACGCATCGTCGGCAGCCGGGTTGTCCTTTGCGTCTGTTGACCTCCCTTTAGATAAGAGATGTGGGGGTGTAGACTGGACTTGGAAATCGTCGTCGTCGTCTTCGACATGACCCGTCTCTGTGTTTTTAGGTGGTGGTGTTTCATCTTTCGGATGAGCTGCCTTTTGTTGAGGTTGACGTGCAGTAGAGGATGCGCCTCCAAAATCCTGCCACCATTGGTCTAGTTGAGGCGATTCGGTGCTTTCTGTCATCGGCTCAAATTGCAATCCCTCACTTCCAAACACCCTTTGTACCAAAGACTCTGGATCATTTGCAGTGTCCTGTTTGTACGCAAGATCAAATTTCCAACGACGACGGTCAAAAGGAGCGAGGCCAGGCACTTTTTCCGCCGCAGTAGCTCTGGAAACTTTCTTCTTCCCAGACAGAGCGTTAAAAACATGCTCCATACCTGTTCCCATAGCTTCTAGTTTATCCAAAAGCTTCGTGAGAACCGCGTCCTTGTGCCCCAAAGTCCGAAGCAGAGATTCGATCTCCAGGTCTTTTGTGTGGTGTGCTTGAATCAGAGGGAGCACCAGATTTGTTGCTGTATTGCATGCTGGTAATTTCTTCAGGTACATGGGCCACTTGAGCGGTTGTAACCCGGAAAGTTCACAAGTTATGTGTAAAGTAAGGCCATCGTCAGACTTGGGATCCCGTTCCAAGCGAAGGCTCGTTTCGTCGTGGCCTGGCTGAGAAGCGTCTAAAGCAGTGTTGAGACTGGTCAAGAACTTGGCCATGTTATCTGGAGTATCACTGGGATCGATGCTGGTGTTTTCACTCCAGCCTCTCATGAAAATGGCCTTGCGATCAAGGGTCTCAGCCCACATATTAGCCATATCAGTTATGTGAACATTGTACGCCGCCGTATCTGTATCAAACGAAACCAGCAGGGCGGGCAAGTCAGGTGAAGAGTGAAGCGGTAAAGACCGCCAGAACTTGGTTTGGGACATTTCTGATAAAGGAGCAAAAGGACAGTGCAAAGGTCCGCGGGAAACCTTGTCGAACACGTGGGTAGAGACGATAA
The DNA here is from genome assembly GCA_014822085.1 of Fusarium stilboides. NCBI lineage: Eukaryota > Fungi > Ascomycota > Sordariomycetes > Hypocreales > Nectriaceae > Fusarium > Fusarium stilboides. The sequence goes on along the minus strand of JAASAY010000349.1, from coordinate 21,614 downwards.
CGCTGTCTCCTGAAGATATGCCCTGAAATGTTGAGACAGGGGAAAGGCAGAATGCAGGTTTGGCGGAATGGCCAGAAGAATAGTCCAATAATCTTCTCAAATGAGAAGATAGAAGTGTGTGCGTCGAGGAGAAGTGTACAGCATAGAGTGACCGACGACAACCGGCAGGCCGAGGGGTAGCACTCAAGTGAACAGGAAAGACTCGGAGAATATACCAATCAAGGTCGAGGTCCGATCTAGAGTTGCAATGCCGCTTCGACAAGCCAGATTGATGAGATAGCTGGGGAAGTCGTACAAGCCATGTGGGTGTTGGGTATCCTGTCAGGGCTCGCACAGGGTGTTCAGGCAATCAAAGAAAGGGCCGGTAGATGAAGTTGTAGCACGATCCACTGCGTTTATCGAGGGAAATGTTCGCGTTGTACAAAAAGTCGTGAGATGGATTGAAATGAGGGAGAATGAAGGAAGGGTTCGGAATATTGAGGTGGTCCTTTCAGAGAATGAGGTGGTGATAGAAACGCGTGAGATTGACGATTGACGACGCGCACAGGCACTGAGGCAGGTTCCTGTTCCTGTCAGGCTACCGTTACTGCCTGTAAGGCAGCCGGCCAATCACAGAGCTCCATAGTGTAGCGATCAGCGGTTCCCGGTCACGACCAATCATTTACACTCTCGAGAAATAAGAGTCCTCAACACAAAGCCCTCACTCAATAAACAAGTTCGGCAAGTAATCTGATCGCTTCGACTGAAAGTGACAAGATTAGAGGCCGGGGCATGATGTCTATCAGCTAGTTTCACATACCGGTACCTTACGGTCGGTCGTTGAGACGGGAAGCACGGGCTCTTAATCTGCTTTGGGCATACTACACCACCAATCAGAAACGCAGATCAATCACTAAACTCCCAAGATCTATGAATCTCAGATCTGTTTGGTGTAAGCTTCGATCTTCAGGGACATCATGACGTACTTCACATCGGAGCTCCACGCTTCACCAGCCACGGATGTCATCACCACGGTACCTAGCCCAAAACAAAGACTGGGATAATTAGATAAGGGGCGGAAGCTGAGGTTTTCTTTTCATTTAATCCTACAACTCATTGAGAGCAAACGCGCACACAAGTTTGCTAAACGCTTCGCATGTCGCTGTTGGTATCACGCATGCATATATTACCACCCAGGGTTTTGCGATACTCCATGAAAACGAACCATATATCGTTCCCGACAAGAAACGCCTTTTTATCTCTAGCAAAACTCACAACAATGCCCCCCAAGCGCTCTAAGCGCGAGTCTTCCTCGCCTCCAGCCCGCGGCGCCTCCAAAAAGGCAAAGACATCCAACGCAAACGGTTCCAGCTCATCGGATGCTTTGCGCCAACCTCATCACAAAGCCCATGAAGCCGAGGAGAACGGAATTGCAATTCGCAAGTTCTATCCACCGGAAATGAGTAATGCGCGCGCCCGCGCCTACAACAATGACGAGCTTCCCCGACCGATTGAGGTTCTTCTTAGTGCTTTAGAGGACACAGCCCAGGAGCGCAAGAGCATTGATGTCAAGAAAGCGGTTGTTCACTGGTTTAAGATGGACTTGCGAATATCAGACAACAAGGCTTTAGCTTTGGCTAGCGACAAGGCAAAAGAAGCGGGAGTTCCTCTGATCGCAATGTACATCATCAGTCCCCAGGACTATGAGGCTCACTTGAGATCGCCAGTACGAGTCGATTTCATGCTGCGAACGCTTGCAGTCATCAAGGAAGACCTTTCAAAGCTCGATATTCCTCTCTACGTGGAAACCGTTCAGAAGAGAAAGCATATCCCAGACCGAATCCTCGAGCTTATGGACGACTGGGGCGCCAGTCACTTGTATGCCAACATGGAGTACGAAGTTGATGAACTAAGGCGCGAAGGCGCAATGGTTCGAGACTTGGCGGAAAATGGCAAGACATTCGAAGTCGTCCATGACACATGTATAGTTCCTCCAGGAGAGCTACATACCGGCGCTGGGAAACAGTACGCAGTTTATACTCCATGGTATCGCTCATGGGTTGCTCATATACACGAGAACCTCGATCTCCTAGAATTGTTTGAGCCACCAGAGAAGAACCCAAGCAACACGCGTAAGGACTTCAAGAAACTGTTCGAGGTTGAAATCCCCGATGCGCCTGAAAGCAAACGACTCGGCAGCGAAGAAAAGGCGCGGCTACGTTCATTATGGCCATGTGGAGAGCATGAGGCAAAGAAGCGATTGAATAAGTTCTGTGAAGAGATGATTGGGAACTACCAAAAGAAGCGGAACATCCCAGCCGACGCAGGCACTTCTTCAATATCAGTACACCTGGCTTCAGGAACAATTAGTGCAAGGACATGTGTGCGGACTGCGCGTGACAGAAACAAGACGAAGAAGCTGAACGGAGGCAACGAAGGCATTCAAACTTGGATCAGTGAGGTTGCATGGCGCGACTTCTACAAGCATGTACTTGTTCACTGGCCTTATGTCTGGTAAGTAAAAGTGCTCCGAGGATCTCATATATAGCTAACAAAAGCAGCATGAACAAGCCTTTCAAGCCCGAATACTCAAACATCTCGTGGTCATACGATAACGAACATTTTGATGCCTGGTGTGAAGGCCGGACAGGTTTCCCTATTGTCGACGCTGCCATGAGACAGCTGAACCATCTGGGGTATATGCATAACCGATGCCGCATGATTGTGGCTTCATTCCTGGCAAAGGATCTCTTGCTCGACTGGTGAGTTGAATGCGCCCATATCCTCAATCCTGAGCCATCTCGTTAATTGTTTCTTAGGCGAAAGGGTGAAAGGTACTTCATGGAGCATCTAGTCGACGGTGACTTTGCTTCAAATAATGGAGGTTGGGGGTTCAGTGCAAGCGTCGGTGTTGATCCTCAACCCTACTTCCGCATCTTCAACCCCTTGTTGCAGAGTGAGAAGTTTGACCCAGACGGCGATTACATCCGCAAGTGGGTTCCTGAACTCAAGGATTTGGACAGCAAAGCGATACATGATCCATACAACCGAGGCGCTGGCCCCAAAGTCAAGAAGAACGGATACCCGGCGCCCATCGTTACGCACAAAGATTGTCGAGACCGGGCCTTGGCGGCATACAAAGAAGGACTCTCAAGTGGTGAGTAATGTGTGAGGTCAGAGTTCCGAGATAGATTAAAGAAACGTTGGATGATCATTCGGCTATGTCCAAACATTGAGTTTTTTACGGGTTGCCTGTTCTGTTAGTTGTTGTCCACTGCGTTCTACTGCGAATTGATACTAAAGCCGAGAGATATAAGGATGCTAGAGTAGTTCGTGTGATAAAAGCACTCTCGTATCCCTAGGTAGTAATTTGTTTGTGAATACGCATCTCCGTTTCCTGGCAGAATTTGTCGTCCTTATTCGATCACTCCAAGTCAGTCGGACATGACAACAGGCCAAGTGCCGCTTGCCAAAGGATGTGGAGTTTCGAGATGACAAACTAGTTGTGAGCATATGGAAGTCGACGCAAATTATAAACACAGTGAAGTAGTCAGTTTCAGTGATTCGAGAAATGTAGTGTCAACAGCAACTGCACATGAGTCCAGGAAAGGCAATCACAAAATTGAAAATTGCATGTTAGACCCGTATCTGTACCATAGCAAACGACTTGAACGCCACGGCTTTTTCAAGGCCTAGTCAATCTGCGGCACGGAGACTATCAAAGTAGCCCCAGAATCCTCGGAGTGGGTTGACTTGTGAGGTCTGTCCGAGGAGACTTCGCCAGCCGTATCGGTGCATTATAACCAGTTCATCACATCTTCATACACGCATTCGGGATATCGTAATGTTGTCTCAAAATCGAGCCGAACGCCTCGAAGTGGATTTGCTAGATGCAGCCAACCCTAGTATCTTTCACCCATTGCCTTCGTGCCCGAACCCAAAACCCTGTGGCCCATTCGTGTCAGAATCCCATTCCGAGGAATCTCAGGACCAGATGTCGAGTAACTTTTTCCCACAATTTTTTCCTTTATCGCTGGCCGCTCCAGACGCTCTTGAGGAGACCGTCGCGCTGGGCAAGTCGGTTGAGGGAGTCGTCGCTCTCGCCCATGGCTCGGACGAAACCGCAGAGGGCGTAGACGTGGTTCTCGCCCTGGATGGCACGGCCGTTCTCGTCAACCTTGGCGATCGAAATCTGGACAGAGCCGTGGTCCTTGGCCTTGATGATGCGGTTGGTGGCGCTGCACTTGCGGGGGACGTAACTGGTGATGCAGTATCAGTATCTCGATTGTTCCTTCTCGTGTCCAAACCAATATTCGGAATGAAGTCTTACAGGTCCACGATCTCGCCGCGGTCGTTCTCCATTTTGGCTGATTTGAGAGGGGTTGGTTTTGGGTGATTTTGAGTGGTTGTGTCGGCGGGAGGTGAGGTCGTCGCAAGTGGGAGAAAGAGCAATCGCTTAAGGTGTTTTTTCAATTTTGTGGTGTGGGGCCTTCAAAGTCCGGCCCTACTGGGGAAGGTGCCTCCCTCACAAACAGATCTGTGGGGCTGGTCATGCGTCTTCTCACGTGCAGTATCAGGTGATACCGTGTAAGAGCGCGACGGCAGGCGTTAGCGTAGACTCGTTGAATTTTGGCGCACCCCTTGCCTCGCGGCGAACCATTTCTTGACCCCTTGACTGAAATATTAGGCGTTCTCAGGTCATGACCCCGCCATTCTCCGTTTTCAACGTCTTTCAACCTCGACATCATTCTGCTACGAGTAAAGGGCCTGAGATGCGCTCTGCGCACTCAGTCCATAAATCTGAGCGCCATGGTATCTTCCGACGTCTTTAAGTCGTCGCCACTTGGGGATACAAGACGTCAACCACTCCACGTTGAATCTTCATCCCCCGATCTTCCGCCACTCCAGGATGTCCTATCCAAAAGCCAAAACCAACCTCCGATTCAGAATGGTAGCAGAGCTACGCCATTTCCGTTAGATTCAACACCCAGTTTTATCTCTGCGCGCCACCTATCCACGTCGATCGAAGCGACACGCGGAGCCGTATTGGCGCCATTGGGAGGACCACCCTTGACGATCTCAAAGCCCAGGGCAATTGTTACTCCAGTAGAAGATATCTCTACAAACGGTGGGCTTATATCTGGTGAGCCTGCTCCTGAAAAGGAACGTGACGAAGATATAGTGGTTGTGAAGATCACTGGGAAGTCGACTCGGAAGCCTCGCCAACAGAAAGTATCAAAACCAGCGGTACAGAAACGAGCCAAACCAAAGCCAGCAAAAAAGTCCCAACCTTCCGGCGATGAGACGACCGATAAACATCCAGCCCTGGCAAAGGACAACGATGACGATGATACCGAGAACAAGCAAGCGAAACTTAAGGCGTCAAAGCCGAGGAGGAAAAAGACAGGTACTATGAGTAACCATTTCCCTCCAGCAGACGATCCCGAGGTGCCAGTGAACCAAAAAAAGATTGATGTGAATGAACCCCTTCATCTGGAACAAGCACCTGCACGAAGGCTAGATTGGACCCCGCCGGCTCAGAAAACCATTGTCAACGTTGACTCAGACTCATCTGTTTTTAAACAGCTAGCTTCTTCAGAGGCTGGTCAGCCGCTTCCCGTTTTCAAGGATCTTGTCGAAAACTATGCTTGCCTGGAAAAGCCAGCAGAAACAGCACCTCATACAATGACGAATGCTTCAGACGAAGACTCAAGTTTTCTCAAGAAGCGAAAGCGCATCGAACTTTTGGCGACAAAGGGAGCAAACCTACCAGAGGCCGCGCCGGAGAAGTCGCCCACGAAGAAAGCCCCTAAGAAGAAGAGACCTAGAACTATCACGGAGCTTGCAACAGCCGCGTACAGAGTGCCTAGTCAGCCTGACCCTGAACCGCCGACTGCTTCTATCCTGGATCATTTTCAGACTGCTAGCAACGAAGCAGGCTCTACGACTGACGGACAATTGAAGAAGACCAAGGGTAAAGGAAACCAACGACGGAAAACGACAAAGGCTCCTAAAAAGAAAGTACCACCAAAACCTGTATTATTGTCGCCCGGTGCAGCCTTAGCGCAAGTCGCTGGCCAAGATTTTGTGTTTGGTACCTCCAGCCAGCTGGCTAGAGAAGACTCTCCAACGGTCCTAAGAGACCTTCAAGCTGCGTTAAGACAATCAAATCAAAACGAAGATGTGGATTTTGCTATACCGATCAACAGCGATGCCATTGAATCACCGGAACAACGGAGCAAGCTTTGGAATGCAGCAGCTCGGGATGCTGAGGGGGACCTCTTTGATCTGGAGGTCATCAATCTTACGGAAGATACGTCACGACTTCCGGAGGATGGTAATCATGCAGACCCTTTTGGATATCATATAGGTGAAGAGGAACCTATTATCTCTGTTGAGGATCATATCCCAAACGACCACAATACATTCGTCGAACTGTCTGACACTCTGCCCTTACCTGGTGATGGGGTCGTCCAAGCCGCGGATGGTGGCTCCCCATATTTCTCCGACAGCGACATCTCGACTAGCACAAACATACAACGTTCGGCGACCCAACAGAAAGATACTGACCAGGAAGAGTTAGTACAACTCGCAGAAGACCTTGGCAAAGAGCTCGAGCTCCCACCACAGCCACCACGACCTAATTATGAGGGCTACACGGACATCCGACTTGCGAGAGAAATCAAAAGATTTGGCTTCAAGCCTATCAAGCGAAGAAGCGCGATGATTGCTTTGCTAGACCAGTGTTGGCAAAGCAAGGCTCGCATAGGTCAAATGGGTCTTCACACCAGAGCGAAGTCGCCATCTACAACTTCTAAGACCACAAAGACAACGACTTCTACACCGGCTGAAGGCAACTCAAAGAAACCTCGAGGGCGACCGCGGAAGAATAGTCCCAGTGCCTCAGAGCCCCAGGAACCGCCCCCTTCCGCTCAACCCCCAGAAACTCCAAAGAGACCACGTGGCCGGCCAAGGAAGGACAGTTTGGGTTCATCACCAGGCCTAGTTTCTCCTTATAAACCCAACGCAGCCTCGTCGTCAAGGCGAGCGACAGCGTCACCTCGGCGTAGGAAAGCCGCTAAGCCTGTTATTGAGATCCCTGACTCCGAGGACAGTGGGAGCGGCTTCACTTCTTCGCCCGAGACCAATGTTGAACAAATGTTTTCTTCTCCGCCTCCGTTGGACCTATCTCTGTCGACCAATGACGGTACAGAGCCCGCGCTCACGGCAACCCAAATCGACCAAGAAGTGGTTTTGTTTGAACACATTACCAAGGCTGTCAAGTCTGCGCCACGTACAATTGACCCGCAACAGCCATCTTGGCATGAGAAGATACTTCTCTACGACCCAATTGTGCTAGAAGATCTCGCAACGTGGCTCAACACAGGCGAGCTTAGTCGTGTGGGTTACGATGGAGAGGTAAGCCCAAACGATGTCAAGAAATGGTGCGAGTCCAAAAGTATATGTTGTCTATGGCAAGTTAGTCACCGCGGCAAGGAACGAAAACGATTTTGATTTCAGATGGTGAGCGCGGCGTTCTTTTTTTCGATACTCCTGGACTACATCGGCGTTATCATGAGCATGAGCCTACATTTTGCAGTATGTGTGTTTTTCCGACATGAATTAACATAGCGTTCGGCGTTCGACATTCCCCCGACGTGGCTTGTTATCAAAACCCAGGCAGAGAACCTGGGCGAGATAGTATCACCGTTCGACTAGACGAAGACGAGCTCAATGTTTTCACAGCAACAATAATAGAATATACTTTGAGATAACGACTGGGGTCGCCTTACAAGGCGCCACTCCACATATATACATTCTGATTCCTTCACGTCACAATTGCGCCTGCGCGGGTATCAAATCCTCCCTTTTGTCGCGACTTAGTTCGTCCCAGATTTCTTGTTTGTCGATCCTTGCTCGGCCCATATATCAGGCAGCTCGGTTGTGGTGATCCAAGTCTTGATGCTTCTACTTTTGTTAGTGTACCTGGGCCAATCGGACTGACATATCATCACATACTCGGATTGTTCAGGCATGATGTGTCTTGATGGGCCTCGGATTCCAATACTTGTGATAAAATGACTGAATGCTGGCAGGCTTTTCAATATCAACGAGCAAATTCATGGACGTTGTTTTACGTTGGGAGAATATTCCGTGTTGGCATGGCTGGCGCCGGCTAATTTATACTTTAAGGCAGTGTCCTTCTCATTCAGCGGAACATCTTAGTTCACTGCAACACAACATCTCTAGCATCCGTCCTCGACAGTTTGATCATCAGCCCTTCCACTGGACACCAATGATATCACACCACATCGCTTGCGGCTCTGCTCTTCCTGGCTGCTCCACTAGTTTCTGGCAGACCACACCATCACGCGAGAAGTTGTTGTATTCCGTTTATACTGCTGCGACAGGATGTAACTCCATTCATCGGTCTATCCGCGAGACCTTAGACGGTGCGGGTGACGCGCCAATGACGATCCTTGGGACTTCCTTGTGCCGTTGAATAGTCCAATCTGGGGCACATGTGCTGGTTGCGTGGTTGGCGCATAGCAGCTAGGATCCTTATCGGGAGAAGAACGCGGTTAGTACATCGGCGTGCCACCCGTGACCTTTTGTTGGTAATGATTGCAGATTTTCTTACGAGATTGACCCTCTAGCAGATCATGACAGCTCATCGGACATCTTGATTGCTGCAGCTAGAGTCCTCGGTGTCTAGGATCTGTCGTGGAGTAATCTGGAACCAGTGAAACTCGGCAACGGATCTATCCTTGCGGTTCCATTCGCTAGACACTGGCTTGAGGGGGGCCGTTATCACATTCGAAAAACTCCCTTGCGTCTTTGCCATCTGCGTCAATGGTCATGCCTCCAAGCTCATCAAGGCTTTGGCGCTGAACCCCCGCCAACGGCCCGGTTAGCCAATTTGGAACCCTGACTTTGACATGCATAACCCATCCCACACCACCCATCCCTCATTTCAGCCGGCGAATCAAGTCTCCATTATTGCTTGGCAATACAACGGCCTGGCTGCACAAATTGACCTCTTCTGTGAGTCTGTTCGATCGAATCTTGCCACAGATGAGAAATGCGGCTCTGCTCTGGATACGTCCCCTCATCTTCTGAGACTGGCACCCCAGGGCTTGCGCCGAATCCAGTATCTCGTACTGTCGTTCATTATACGCGCCATACGGTTCATACTTGTCGGCGCCTTACTGGTGGAATGCTGAATCAAGTAGGGGGAGCTTGACAATGATCCCATGCCGCATCGAACCTTCGTGCTGTGCCATTGAACGAAAATCAAGACTCCAGAAGGCAAATTGGCAGAGTATTGGAGCTTACATGGTAGGTGTGAGTGTGGTTCTGCTAGGTATTGCTACAAAGGTACGGTGCGTGGGTGCGTTAGCCTAGAGAACTAAAGCGACCTGATGCAGGCCATGATCTGGGCCAATATCACGGCGCCAACACAGGAGGCATCGAGTCTAATGGGAGCCACGTTCGTTCTACCATGGACTCGCCGGTTTCAATGCGGCCTCTGACGCTGAAGACGCCCGGCTTTGATTCGCCTGCCGACCCCGGGCCTAGTGGGGCCGGTCGGGGTCGGAAACCGGCTCCGATGTCACTTACAAAGGTCCATTAAGCCGTAACAAAAGATGCGAACCTCGGTTTGACTATTACTTGCACTCTGTTGGCTATTTCCCATGAATTGGGTCGAGTTTGTCACAATTGGTACGATGCCATCAATGATCAGTTACTAGGAAAGACAATCCCCAGCTGAGATAAGGAACGCTTTGATACGCATGTTGTTATCGTACACTCGTCAATTTCAACATGCTTAATTCCGCTGTCAGGAATAAGACGCATATTCACGGTATTGAGCGCTGCCAATAGCAGCTCTCAATTGGCGTTGCATCCCGTCTAGTGGGACATGTCAAGTGATACCAACTATCCGGGTTGCCTTAAACCTTGGATCCCACTATCATGACGGTGGGAGGCGATCTCACTTTCTGAGAGACGATGGCTGCAGGGCAATCGACTTGTGATGTATCAGAAACTCACATGCGGTACAGAAAAGGGGTTCTTTTGGAGAAAGGTTCCAGAAAACGGCATGCCGCCTTTCAAGAGGCCCGTGATATCAAGTGCCGTAAGATCTGTGGTGTTGATAAGGCTGATCTACCTATCCATGGATGTCAACTGGGTTTGACCCTAGGAGCGGAGGGTTCAAAGAGCACCTCGGTGGTGGGTGGTAGGAACTGCTATCAGACGTCATCATAGCTAGATGCAGCTCTTGCATGTGAAGATCAATGAGGAGCCGTGACCACGTGAGTTGGGTAAGGTACTGTACCTATGGGCTAGGAAGAACAAGTAGCAGCTTGACTTGAATGAATGACTTGGATTATTCAACCAAACATCCGTTCCGGTCAATTCAACACCGACTCGGTGATATAATCGGTCTCCGCCATTGACTTAATAGCGCCTTGACTCAGCACTCTCCAACCACGTTTTAACAACCATTTATTCCACCAACAAAGCCCCTCCCCGGATAGATGGACGGCCGCATGACAAATTACCATATTCAAGTCGGAGGCTTCGGAACCCCGAAAGCCGCAGAAGATCTATTGAAGACTGTACTGTATTTTGTTTATCGTCAAATTATACTTACTGTCGCAATTAACCATAACTTGATAATTTATGGTTATCGCTTTCGTTTAGGAAGAAACGTTGGCGCGGATCGAAAACGTGATTTTCAATGACGACAGAGTCATTTCTGTCTGATGCATTGAGAGCTAATAGTCTACCTAACACAGGGCTAGTGCTGACTGCGCCTGTAATTAATGAATAATCATGGAACCAACCCGTCAAATGAGAGACTCATTCACCAGCTTGAGCCGGTACCGATAGTGGTACTGGTCCCTACTGCACCTTAGTGTTAACCCCGTTTCCGCCCGCCCTATGGCCCTAACAGTTAAATAAAGTCCCCGGAATTTAGCTCTTAGGCGAGTGAGTCTGGGCGCTGTCAGCCGGATCCCTTGTTTGTCCAACGGATTTGACTGGTGACTGGTGCCAAGGCAGGGCAAGCAAAGCACTAAGGATCGTCAATACGACCCCGAACGCAAACTCCCCACTCTCAGGTCCCAATCAATCAACCTCTCCAACTCGCACCAACGTCCCTCATCTTTTCTTCTCATGTTTCACAGCTACAGCCTTCTCAGCCTTTTCTTGGCTTTTTCTGGCTTCACGACAGGTAATCTCTTGCATGATTGACCTTGCGCGTCAGCTCGCAGGTTCGCCTGCGTTACCGCATCCCAGCTCGTTGATGGCCTCGCGCGCATTCCGTCCATACCAAGTCCGCGGACGCTCCGTCTATCCCTTACCTGATCGACCCCACGTTTTGCGATTATCGTAAATCAGTCACCGTTATTGTCGCCGCTCTCTGACCAACGTCACACGACCATGTCCAACTACATGGAGGGCCTAACCCTTGGATATGCCTTCAACAACATATCCGAGGGGCTTGATTCTGCGCAACAGTCCACAGCGTCGCCGTCATCCAACACTCAGCAAGATGCTTCGGCCCACACACAACCAACTGTTTCTCAAGGCAACGTTACTGTCTATCAAACGACAGGTCCCGAAGCCCATACGAGCCCGATCCAGCAACCCGGAAGCAACACTCCCGCCTTGAACCCGCGATCATGCGTAACCTGTCGCCGCCGGAAAGTTCGTTGCGACAAGCAAATGCCGTGTTCCAATTGTCGACGAGCACAAATCCCCTGCGTCTTCCCCGCCCCAGGAAGGGCACCACGGCAGCCGCGCCGAAAGGATCCTAATGCGCCTACCAAGAACTCGAGCCAGCGCGAGATTGAGTTAATGAAGAGGTTAAGGAAGTTGGAGGGTATTGTTGAGGAGCTGAGCGGTCAGATCGAGGTCGAATCTGGGGGCAAAGGCCCTTCGTCAGCTGGTTCACCCGAAGCTATGCATACAGTCCAAACCTCGTCGTTTGAGACACCAGCCCCTAGCGCTCAACGGCAACTATCGACCGCATCCTCTCATGTTGGCCACATGGGACTGGCTGGTGGAAGTCCACGAGGCAGTGACGCTACAAGCGATCAGAGTGAGACTACTCGAAAGCATTTACATCAGAAGTTTGGGCGACTGGTCCTGAACGATACAAGTGGGAGCCGAAGATATGTTAGCAATGGCTTCTGGGCAAAGCTTAATGACGAGGTTTGTCAAATCACTAGTATTTCTGGCTACATGGCTGACTTACCAACCAGCTCGACTCAATACGAGAAGAAACGCAGAAACTCACCGATGAGGACTTTGACGATTCCGACGAAGAAGAGACACCGGATAGCTCACCTGCAGTCGCAGTCTCAGGGGGTCATCATTCTTTCATTTTTGGATATCGTTCAGCAGATGTGAATTTGGAGAAATGTCGACCTTTGCCTTCTCACATCCCGTTCCTGTGGTCTGTGTATCAGGATAACGTTGAGCCATTGCTCAAAGTGCTGCATATCCCAACAATGGAGCCCATCTTTCGTGATGCGAGGAAGAATCACGAACAACTCTCCCCTGGAAACGAGGCACTAGTATGGGCGATATATTACGCTGCCATTACGTCTCTAGAGCCTGATGAGGTAATTTGTACACCTGTAGCTCCATGACCGAAGATACTAACTATCTTGAATCAGGTTAAGGCCAATCTCGGGCTCAACAAGGAGGATGTTCTTGCGCAATACCGTTTCGCGGTCGAGCAAGCGCTTGCAAAGGCCAACTTCCTGAACTCTTCGGACACTGCGATCATTCAGGCATTTGTCATTTTCCTTCTCGTTGTCAAAAACCAAGATGAGAGCCGTTTTTGTTGGTCATTGACGGGTTTGGTAGCTCACCTTGCTCAGGGTATGGGCCTTCATCGTGACGGATCACATTTTGGACTGAGCCCCTTTGAAACAGAGATGCGAAGGCGCCTTTGGTGGTCGTTGCTCTTACTGGATGTTCGCTCCGCCGACGAATTAGGCACTGACCTCATTATCCAAGATCATGATTATGACACACAGATGCCCACCAACATCAACGACGCAGATATTAGACCCGATTCAACGGAAATTCCCGAAGCCAGGGAAGGTCATTCTGATTGCGCAGTAGCGCTTGTTCGCTTTGAGATTGCCGGTTTTGGCAGACGCCTTGTCCGACTATCATCTGCATCAATGTTAGTTTGTCCCAAAGGGACGCTGTACGAAGATACGAGTCTCGCGGACCGAGAACGTATGCTCATCGACGTATACCAGCGGGTCGAGCACAAGTTCCTGAAGCATGTCACAAGTGATACTGACCCTCTATACTGGACGGCAGCTACAATTGCTCGCATCATCATGGCCAAGATGACCCTTGTCATCTATCAGCCAGTGCTCTTTCCAGGTTCTGAAGGCGAGGGTGTGCTCTCGGAAGAGGCGAGAGAGCGTGTCTATGTGGCGGCAATCGAAATCATCGAGTACAATCACATCTTGAACAACGATCCAAGATGTAAGCAGTTCCGGTGGTTATTTAAAACCTACACCAACTGGCAAGCTATGGCCTACTTCCTCATAGCTAGTTGCCGTCGGCCCTGGACCCCTCTCGTGGAGCGTGGATGGGAAGCTCTCAACGATTATGAGAGCCATCCGGCCCAGTATGTGCGCTCTCCCGACTACATATCTGTCGTACAGCCCATAAGAAAGCTCTACATGAGAGCCAACAAGCACCGTGCCATGGAGATTTCTCGTCTCCGCGGTAATCCTGAGGAAGCACGCCGCTTAGAATTCGTGGAGAGGACAAATCCCCGGTACCAGGCTCGATTTGGGCAAGAAGCGGATGGAGCAGTCAATAAGATGGAAGAGATTAGAGAGAAATGGAGGTTTCTGGTGCGATCCGATGGGAACAACGTGCCGATGTCTACTCCAGCCGAGCTGAGTCCTGTGGTACCACCAGCGATGCTTGATCCGACACAAGCACAGGCACAGGCTCCATCCCGCCCCCGAACGCCATCTGCCAACGAAGTGCCAGCAAGTCTTGATCTCTCCGATACGACGATGGGTTTCATGAATGAGTTAATGTCACAAAACACAAACTTTCCCATGGCGACCTTCTGGCCTTTGAACGACGTTGGCACGGCCCAGATCAAAGCCGCAAATTCTATGGGTACTAGAACGACTCCGATGACAACCACTGCCCAGTTGCCGCCGCAGCAAATGACACAATCAGGGGATATTGGACAACAGTTCTCTCAGCAGCCTATGCAACCACCTAAAGACGAAAACCCCCCTCCCTACCTCTGGTCTGGCCCGTTCCCGTCCATTAACACGAACTTTGATAACGTAGGTGTTGAAGATGTTGATATGCTTGGGGAGGACTTTAACTGGCATGACTGGAGCCAGAACATCCGTGGTATGGAGACGGAGGGCACATCAAAGACATGGTGATTTGACTAAGACTGCGTTGGTGGAACTGCATGACGATAAACGGGGTGTACTAGGAGTAACTGTGCCTGTATGATACCCGATGACTTATGGTTGTTTGGCGTTGTGAATTCAGAAAATATTCTACTCTGATGAATCGATATGATCAAAGCATCGACAATGTATTGCGTTCTGATAATGAAATGGTATTATATGCGTCTCCCATCTTATCGTGAATTCTTCAATAATTTGTTCCTTCGTATCTAATCACGAACCTTGCGCCTAAGTTCTTATGATCTTTACCATAATCTGTTCTAACCTTGGGGTATTAGATTATCTAAAGCTTCGAGGAAATTTACGAACATCTTCAAAAGTGACAATGGAGAAGAGCTATACCTCTACTCTGAATTTTTCTCGAGCCTCCGGCTTCGCGCATGGCACAGCGTGAACAAAGCCAGCTCCCTGCAATTTTCCATGATGACATTTTGTTGATTCAGAGAACAATCTTTTATTCTGGTTAAAACGATCTAGCTACCTTGTTGGTGTGTTCTTCCTTTGCTTCGTGTCTTCATGTCCTAGCTATGTACTGGTGCTTATGCTCATTGCCCATCTCAGCATCATCCTTGAGCAACTATCCTTCAAAATGCCACACGTCAACTTTAATCGTCCCGCTTGAAAATCTGGCGAATCTTGCGCATGTTGTCTCGCGCATGTCGTAGTGTGAATGATGCCAACTGCTTGTAGTTTTTTGGCTTAAGCCCATCAGGTTCGTTCTCAGTGGCCGTGTTCTGGTGATTCTTGAGGGCCTCCTTAGCACTCGCATCAACTGCGATGCGCAAGTACTCCTGTCGATCTTCGCCGTCCTGTCCAAAGCAAACGATACCGCCACTGTACTTGAGGAGGAGGGCATTGAGTATCAAACGACACATTCGGCCATTGCCGTCACCGAAGGGGTGGATGTTGACGAATTCGTGACAATATTTACTTGCAAGGAGTACTGGGTCGATTTCTCCCTTTTCAGTAGCCGATTTGATATCGGATTCGAGTGACTCAATCATGTCTCGCATTGCAAAGGGAACTCGGCTCTCGTCCATGAAGACATGAGTCCCACATCTGACGTTCCATGTTCGATATACTCCGCTGTAGTAGATCCAGGGTGTGTGCTCGTTGATGTCGATTTTGTGCGTTAGAAGGGCGTGAGCTTCCTTGATGATTCCTTCTGATAGTTCTTTGCCATGGATGCAAACTTCTTCGATCATGTATCGTGCCGCTTGGGCGTGTTGAATGATTTCTCGGCGGCTTCGGAGAACAGCTTTATGTCCGCTGGGCAAGTTCTTCTGCATCAGGTGTCTCTTGTGATCTTCGTAGTCGGGGTCGCGTTCGGTAATATTTTCTGGTACTTCTTCTCCCCGGAAGATTGCTCGACAAAGCTTAAGTGTAATATCGAGACCTCCCCCAGCCATCTCGATCATGTTGGACCCATAAACCATCTGAGCGAGTTGTTCGGTGAGGTATTCATCAAGAGCATTCTCTTTGGACAGCTTCTTGAGGCTCTCTGCGATCTCTGAGATGTATTTGCGGAGTTCAGAGTGTACTTGGTCGGGAGTTGTGTCTCCCAAGATGTCGTAGTCGTATGCATGGCCCATGTTGATCGTGAATGTGGCCTCTCCACCGGGTCGAGAGTGCGTACGAACAGAACCATTGCTTCGAAGGGTAGATGCCATCATGAGGCGAATAGATCGGCCAAGGTGTGTCTTCTCATCTTGAAGATTCTCCAAATCAAGTCCAGGAAATGGACCCTCAGACAGGCTCTGTCGCTTATGCTTGGACGGCATGTTTGCGTTGCGAGGTAAAATATCAGACACGACTTCTTCTGTTTCTGAGACTGTTTCTGAGAACGATAAAGTAGAAGAAGTTAAGTTGAGGAAAACAAATGAGACTTGGCCTTTTTATAGGTGAGATTTAATGTTTGTTCGTGACTCACTGTAGAGTTCTTTATGCATGCACCTCGAAGGTTCTGCCATAACGCATTAACTCTATTCACACATTTTACAGTTTCTCTTCATCGGGTTTGTTTTTTCTCTCTTCTTCCAAAACATCTTCTCTTGTTCGAACTTCAACATTGGTTGGACCGCCTTTACCAAAATTGACGAGAACCACCCGTTCCCAATCACCTCCTCTCTCCGAACCCTTCAGTTCAGGTCCGGGCTTATCCAGTCCCAGAACAACTCTCTTGTCATACTTCCTTATGAACAGGTTATGCGGACTCATGACTTTCTCACCCCATGGAATCAAAGCCGTCTTATGCCCCTTACCCTTTTCCGTCTCCGCCGTAGGCAACTGCTCCAGAAAAGATAATAGCTTTTCCCTCTGAGCTGTGATTTGTAGAGGTCCTTGACCTCCTGAGGATTCAGATTGACGCTGGAAGAATTTGGCGACCAGGGTGAGGAGGTAGGCTTGTGGTGGGAAGAGGATGATGCTGTTTGTGGCGGCACGGGAGAGGAAGGATTGCGCAGGTGCGAAAAGCGCAGCCGTATGCTCGACGCCGTTGTCGGGCGTGGGGATGAGCATCTCGGAGGGCATGTTGCTACGTGACTGAGGCAGCATATAGAGATACATTTGTGTGGTGAACCGTTTGGTGTTGGTTGTAGGTGTGATCCAGCGTGTAAAAGGAATGAGGCCGTCTATGCGTCTCTGTTAATAACCACTTCATCTCAGTATCTCATATTATGGAGTTTCATTCTCACCCAAGTCTGGCTCAGCGCCCACTGATTTCAGCCACTCTAGAAACGTGACCTGGTTCCCATGAATCAGTTTCCTTGCAGCATCTCTGTCCTCAACGGTCAAGTTTATCAACTCTTTGTCCTTCTTGGCCAATAAGATTCCCGTTTCTTCGAAGGTCTCTCTTATGGCGCCCAATCTGTACGCCAGCCCATCTTGATGCCTCTCTAGCGAGTCCGCAGCAGGGATTGCACCGTCATGATAGGCATCTAGATTTCCGCCAGGAAAGACATGAGCTGAGGCGAATGAGGTGGAAGTGTGTACGCGATGCAGAAGCAACACATCATTGACTGGTGAGACTAGGAGTACTGAGGAACTTGGTCGAGGCTCTGACAATGGAGGCTTGTCTGATAGCGGTCGAGAAGTCATGAGAGGCAGATGTGGCCACGGGGTGAAGCTACATCTAGGGGCGGTCAAACTGATATTACGAAGGAAGTGTCGCCGTGTTGAGCGCCCACTGGCCCAGAATAGAAAAGACATGAGTGTCAGCTATAAGAATTACATACGGCGCAATAAATGTCAAGTTGTACTGTACGTAGGCGGGCATGTGAGGGCTTGAGCGCGGCTCAAGTGACGTCGAGCCGAGGTCCCGCTTTGCGATGGATGTTGATCGGCTCCGAAACTACGGCTACAGCTACGGCGGACGCGGGGTGCAGCCGGGAGAGTGTGACACGGGGCAGTTTTATGGTTTATGTGTCACATTGAGTTGCATGCATGAACGAGAGAAGGAAGAATGAGGGAGGAATGAATCAAATACCTCTTTATGCATTTGTTCAGAGTCTTAGATTGGTGGTTGTGATCAGTGATGCTCGTCGATAAGGTGCCTGCCTTTATTGCCCTGGATCATAGCAAACCACCACCAAGACGACATCGTGACTTACAATAAACCAGAAACGTAGCAATCAACGAAACGACGAAGCAAGGATTTATCCAGACGGACTATCATATCTATACACCATCTATCTACTTCAGATAGTAGTAACCAAAGTATTAATAACCTCTAGTCACGTCATAATTCTTCAAGAGCAATTATTTGCTTCAGGGTAGACTCCAAACATTTCACTTGAGTCGGTTGAGATAACGAACGACATGATGATCACGGCCGGGATCGCAGTGAATGTATTCGACAATATTCTCTTTACAGGTTTCAATCATCATAATAGCTGGAAGCGACAAAAAGAGCAAGCTATTCATTCCATTTGTTTGGCTTACATGGTCAGGCACAAGGAGAGAGGAGACGCAGGCATTTTGTGCTAGAAACACAAAAAAAAAAGATAGCACTTCTCAATCATGATATAGTATAGGAACAGCCCGATGCGGGGGTCGAACCCGCAACCTTGAGATCGCGTACTCGTAAGAGTCTCACGCTCTACCGATTGAGCTAACCGGGCGTGCTTCGCCCGGGCATCTGGCCCGATTGCGTGTTGTTGGAGGGCAAGCCGGAAAACCAGTTCATATAGAGCTTTTCTGAATTGTGGGAGTGAAAAGTTTATGGCCTCCTGGTAAACGATTGGGTTGTGTGGTTCCATGGGGCTTGGGTTGGACGAGCGGCATGAGGGCTCCACCGGGAATAGCGCCGGGTCGGACTTGGTTGACGCTTAAGTAAGTTTTTCTGTTGCAGTTGTTTCTCATGATAGTGCAACATAATACTTAATAAAGAGCTGAAAACTGATTTTGAGAATGAATAATAGGTTCCGGAGAGTATGGATTTGTAACTATTTCCCTTTCTTATCAAAGCCTGAGTAAACTGTCGTGAGTAAACTGTAATTCAAGGTAAGCCCTGATTGGCCCCTCACTCGCATGCGGCCCTCTTTGACCGGTAGCTGATCAGGCCCAGTCACGTGCTTTGATCCCACCTTTCTCGTCTAGGGTTTCTCCCCCACGAGAAATTAATTCCTGAAATCTGGAAGCTACTGTTTGTTTGTTCACGGCATCTCGAGACCCGGCACGACACGACATCTTCACGAAGTAACGCCACACTAACCCTTCAGACACAATGGCCAAGATCTCGTAAGTCTCTTCTCTGAGGCCTCGTTCACGCTCTCGCTTTTGCTCTATCGAAATATCTCTGCCAAAATTTACGTTCGTCTCGGGCGCGGGAGACACCGATGCGCAAAGAGCTGGAAATATTTTGGAGTGGTGGTTTGGCGGGGGACGTCGAGACGATCGGTGCC
The DNA here is from genome assembly GCA_014822085.1 of Fusarium stilboides. Lineage (NCBI taxonomy): Eukaryota > Fungi > Ascomycota > Sordariomycetes > Hypocreales > Nectriaceae > Fusarium > Fusarium stilboides. The sequence continues at coordinate 2,248 of JAASAY010000349.1, read as the reverse complement.
AACGCACACAACGAGAAACGACCCAGTTATTAAGCGCTACATAGCATCACTGTCTCAACTGGTGACGACGACATTCATTGCTTTTTGCCTTGAATTTTTCTTCTCGATTTCGACAGCAACCGCTCGATACAGTCAACCGCCGAGCCTTTGCACCATTCGACAGATTTTGGCAGAGATATTTCGAAGACCAAACGAGAGCCAGAGGGAAAACTTTTCAAGACAGCAATAGACTGACGATGCTTTCTACAGGCGTGGTGCCCCTGGTGGCAAGCTCAAGATGACCCTGGGTCTCCCTGTGTACGAATTCTCCCATGCAACATTTTCTCGGTTCGACAAACTGACTCCATTCTAGCGGTGCCGTCATGAACTGCGCCGACAACTCTGGTGCCCGAAACCTCTACATCATCGCCGTCAAGGGTATCGGTGCCCGCCTGAACCGATTGCCCGCCGGTGGTGTCGGTGACATGGTCATGGCCACCGTCAAGAAGGGAAAGCCTGAGCTCCGAAAGAAGGTCCACCCCGCCGTCATCGTCCGACAGTCCAAGCCCTGGAAGCGATTCGACGGTGTCTTCCTGTACTTCGAGGACAACGCTGGTGTGGTACGTTATACTGGAGTCTGAGTCTGAGTCTGAGTCTTGGAAACAAGGTTCAGGCATGTGTGCACAAATGACAGCTGGCTAACTCAGATCTTACAGATCGTCAACCCCAAGGGTGAGATGAAGGGCTCCGCCATTACCGGCCCCGTCGGTAAGGAGGCTGCTGAGTTGTGGCCCGTAAGTTCTCTCCCAAACTCTTTGGATATCACAAACATACACTAACACCCTCTCCAGCGTATTGCCAGCAACTCCGGTGTCGTCATGTAAGGTGCTTGCTTGCGAAAGAGAATCAAGGAAAGACAAAAGGGCGTGCGTGGTGGTTGGGTTTCTGTCCCGAATGCGATCAGATAGAGCGCGGTAAAGAAACATTTCCCCCTCCTCAAGACTCTTTTTCTCAAATTTTTTCGGGGAAGGGGAGGGTGAAAATGGGAATGTTCTTTTTATCTACTTAAAGTCGCTGGATTGGCACAAGGCTCTTGCATTTCGGTTGCGGCGTGTAAGGATGATTCACATACCAGGCATCACATCAAGGACAAAACAAAAGTCACTTCAAACGATTTCCCTGGGCGTTTTTTTCTTTTTGGGTCAATAATTGTGCAACTCCTCGCCTTGAAATTTGTGTATTGACTATGAAGTGATGTCCATGAACCCTTGAAAATTCATGATATGCTCGTCAAGGGGTTTCCCAGCAAGTTGTTTAACCCTGTGTAAGCTTTGATTGGTAATGGAGGGGAACGCATTGTTGGCCTTCTTGTCTGGCGTCTACCCTATGGTGAACAATTGAACAAGACCTATGAGTGCGGTTCTCTTTATCAGCAAGCAATGGAAATATGGTAGAGGAAACGGTTGTTTTCTTTGTAATGTAGCGACCACTGAGAACACACATGGTATCGTTGACTGTGTGTACATAACTAAGAATAACAGTCTGGTTTGTTGATGAAGTTGGTGTCACAATCTTAAATTTTGACTGCCATATTTTGGTGTCATCTAGCAGTACCATGTTACACGTCCATCCACAACGCATTCACAAGATTCCGGTAGGTCCTTAATTGTTATATATAACTTGACATTAAAAAGTCTTCTTTTTAGGTGCTCGCTACCACAGTCGCCACCTCCAATTTTCACGCTTGGCCTCCCAGCTTGGGCCAGTCCTCGTTTGATGCCGAACGATTATGCAAAGCCCCTAACGCATGCGTATATGAATGACATTAAGAGAGAGAAGAAACAATCGGAAAGTAAGGAAATATCGCATCTAGTGTACAAGAGAAAACGTGCAACGAAAAACAGCATCCAAAAACCTCTCTTGGTATTCATAGTATACAGAGCGGTTGTATGTACTGGTCGAGAGAGACTGCGCGCGTCTCTTGGTATTTCGTGAGTGTTACATCGAGCTCTTGGGCTGATCCCTGGACGCTCGAGAGTTGTTATTTTTTGTTGATTGGTATTTTAGTTCTGGATGTATGGTCTGACCCATATCATGTCAAGGCCGGTCGAGGAATAAGCTCCATGACCGTCGCCCACATCTTCGTACCCTTTAGTAAGGGTATCCCATGCCAGGCATGCCGTGGTTATGGCCATGGTTGTGGTGTTGATTGTGACCATGCATAAAATGTGGTGGGTTCCCAGCCTGATGAGGCGGGGGAGGAGGAGGA